>WMED01008561.1:3377-16840 GCA_019650415.1 Pipa parva | reverse complement strand
CTTTCGTGGCCCGGTACCGGGTCGCGACCCACCATTTGGGAAACGCTGATCTACAGTATTGTGAGACATCATTTAGAACACCCACGGCTTCATTGCAAATGTTCGCGCCATAGTTGTTTGCGAACTGTCCGTGCATCTAGATATTCTGTAGAATTTTCACTTTGAGGGGGGGTTATTCACTAAGGTGCGAATTCGACTGTCGAATTCGCAAACAGCGGATTCCCACACCAAACATGCTGCAATTTGCCCATTGTAAAGTCGTGACAATTTTTTAATGTTAAGATTGTGACAATTTTCACATAATAAAGTCACGACTGCAACAATATTTTTATTATAAATGTGCGACTGCGACAGTAGCAATCTAATGCGACTGTCTTTATCTGGCGAATTCGTACCTATACGCAACAATTCGGACTTTAGTGAATAACCCCCTGAGTGGGAATTGTTGCAGAATTAATAAAGTGTATGAAAATAAAGAAAAAAAAAATCTTTGTTAGAGTCAAGAAAGCTGTTTTATTTAATTTTTTTGCCATGTACTGCATTCCCTGTAGTGTAAAAAGGCAGTTCCAATTGCAGTGCTGAAGCTTGTCCGTATACGCAGCATTCTACGCATTTAGTAGTATATTCGCCAGAGTAACTTCAGAAATGTTTGAATATTATCCTGATTCAGCACCAAGGTCCTGAGAGGATATTCATTATCTCACATGGTAAGCTCTGTCGTTCCGTTAAAATGACGATTCCTCTTGAAGGTGATTGTTGAGAGTGAGCATATCTAGACTGGAATCTCAGGGGCGGCGCTGTATGGGGGCGGCGTGGGACGGGGGGGCTCTGGGGGAGGGGGGCACCTAGGGCACCAATAGAGCCAGAGCCGGCTCTGAGAATGAGCATATCTAGACAGGAATGTCAGGTGAAGGTTATTGACTAAAGTGAGAATTTGAATGTCAAATTATCCACCAGCGGATTCCCATAGTAAATCCGCCGCCGCGACAACTTTCCCATTGTAAAGTCACGACCGCAACAATATTCTCCTTGTAAAGACACGACTATGACAGTAGCAGTCTATTGCGACTGTCTTTAGCTGGCGAATTCACACCTTTACACAACAATTTGGACTTCAGCCAGTAACCACCAGGAATCCATGAGGTTTGCAATATGTAACATATCATCATTTGATGGCTGACTTCCTCATAACAGTAGCTCATAACAGTAGCCTTCAAAGAACTACAACTCCCAGCACCCCATGTCAAATTTAGCTGCCAGGCAGGGATGAAAGGGAAGTGTCAGCTTCTCCCTAACTCCTGCAGTATTTTATGCATTTTGGGTTACATGGAAAATTCCATCTGCAATGTTAATGGTCATGATGACTCTGAGATCCTAAGAGGATATTCACTTTCTCACACTTTTACTTCCATATAACACTGGCTAAATTCCCACATGGGTTCGGTCTGAAACAAACTGACGCGATGCAGCCAAATGTGACCTTATTTGTTTCATTTGCCTAAAATTAATGAAGGTTTAATGACTCTGTTGAGTGCAGAAGTTAACAATTTGGAAGCTGACTAAAATACTTCTCCAAAATGCTTTAGAATAAATTCATCTTTATAGAATTAACGGTGTTTATCTCAATGATAAAAAGCAGTATAATTCCTTTACATATCCATTCTGTGTTGTATGCAGAATTATTCCAGAAAATGTACTACTTGGGACTGAAAATCAGTCTTCTTCAGCTGAAAAGTATAACGTTCGTTCCTGGTATCACCGAGACAGTTACATATTATATATTATTTCTTTATATAATAAGCAACTGTTTTACATGTAATTTGCATGCAACTTCCTGTAATGAATAATCTTATCAATGACTTGCTTTGATATCAAAATTAGATGTTCATATGTAAAGTAACCATAACAAATCTTTAAAAAATACTTTTTTGAAACATTTTGATGATTTAGGGGGTAATTCAGCAATGTGCGAAGTGAGCTCCGGATCCTCCGCATCACTTTGCACACACTGTTATGCGCTCGCTGATGTCCTGCACGCGGACATCAGCGAGCCCTTTAGAGGTATTCCAGTCTCGGCGAGACCACTCGAGTCGCCTCGCCGAGACTGGAATCCCTTTAAAGCGTTCGCTGATGCCCTCGTGCAGGACATCAGCGAGCGCATAGCAGTGTGTGCGAAGTGATACGGAGGATCCGGAGCTCACTTCGCACATTGCTGAATTACCCCCTTAATCTAACAAAGAGTCACTTATCTTAACTTCCTTTTGCATCACTTTCACTGCACCCACCCAGTACCCAATGTATTTCACATTCACAAGTGTTTGGATTCTTTCATGTGCTGTTAAAATTAAAATGATTCAGCTATGATTTGTATTGCTGAATTATACAGCGCTGTGTAAATCTGTGGCGCTTTATTAATAGAATTATACGTACGATAAAAAATAAAAAAATCTGATTGGTTGCTGCTATCAGACATTGCACCTGTTGATACTCTCTGTCCAATACTAAAAATACACATAAACATAATGTACTTTAAAGAATCACAGCATAAAATGCATTTTTCCTTTAAGGAATTATCATTTTTTTAAAAATGAACATCTTTAGGAAACTATCCCAAAATAAAGTAAGTAAATAGGTCTCAGTTCAATCTCCTATTTATTTTAAGTAAACTGTAATAAGCCAAACTGTACATAGTTTCCACGGACAATCATTTGCTAAAAAATCCCAGAGGGCCACTTCTTTGGATTTGTATATATTTTTTTCAAATTTCAGAAAGAGAAATCTAGCTTCCTGGTTACATAAAAATATATTGAGGAATAGTCTGCTGAAGACAGCAAAAACAAATTCGGCTTCAAGAACAAACTTTGGCCGTTATTCATTTGTTTTAATAGTACATAGAGGGTTGGCTGAGGGCATTCGACAAGCGCTCTGTGTTAGTTATGGTTTGTTTGGCCTTTATGCTTTTTGTGAAACTAGTACTAACAAAATCCTCTGAAAACAAAAAAGTGACCCACAACTGGCTTAAGCCTAACATACTATAGCTTATTCCATCCATTCAATTTCATTGAGATGCGCATCTCCAAACTTTATCATTTCTTTCAATATTCTCTTCTTTTAAATACACCTTTGTACCAGATAAGATGTGATAACAAGTGGCTTACACACATATATTGTATTGTGTTTTAATGCAACTGTGGCATTTTTTTTCCGTTACATAAAGATGAACGGTGACAACATTTACAGGGGGTTATTCACTAAGGTGCGAATTCGACTGTCGAATTCGCAAACAGCGGATTCCCATAGCAAATCCACGACAATTTCCCCATTGTAAAGTCGTGACAATTTTTTAATGTTAAGGCTGTGACAATTTTCCCATAATAAAGTCACGACTGCGACAATATTCTCATTATAAAGATGTGACTGCGACAGTAGCAGCCTATTGTGACTGTCTTTATCTGGCAAATTCACACCTATATGCAACAATTCGGACTTTAGTGAATAACCCCTTTAAGTGTAACAGGCCTTTCATTATCTGTTGTCTACCAACTTATCTGAATAATACAAAATGTAACATGGTCAGTGAAAAAGTATTTCGTTCACTTATATTTATGTAAATGATTAAACAGTACAACCTGATTATATATTTGGTTCTGGTTGTGCTGTGTGAGGGATCTCAAGATCTTATCTTCCTGGACACAGATAGCCTTGTCTCCTTTACAGACTTTATGTACAGTGGACAGACAGTAAAGAGTACAGTGGCTGCTCTGAGAGTGAATAAATTCCTTTTCTCAGTGTAGGTTGCCACAATCTGCCACCCGAACTGCACTTGTTTCTGTAGAAAAAACCCTGAGATGTACCAAAAACTGCTCCTTATTTTAAGGTATAACAGCAAGAGAAATGATGTGTGTAGTAGAAGGAAAAAGCAAAAGGAGTAATAACAATATATTTAAAAATATATTTGTTTTGGGATAAAATATAAAAAATAAGTTTTTGATTTCTCATTCTCCCTTTTTTTTAATTAATTTTCGATTTTTTTTTTTATTACTTATTGAGCAAGATATTATAGCATAAACAACCAAGGTTTCAGGAAAAAATCCTTCCTCGACTGTACAACTGATTTTCATCGCGAAAGCTTTCCATCTATGTAAATCTGTCTATATTTGACAGAATATCTATTTATTTATTACGCATTATCTTCTCTATTTCATTGGTACAGGTGGAGTCAGCCTTTATTGCAGTGACTGGTACAAACAAACATACCCCTTTTCCTATAGCTAGAGACCAAATGCAATTTTATTTTTGAGTAGCAGCAAACATAAGGATCCTTATTAGGATATTAAAATAATAATAAATATTCTAACATATTTTCATTTTCTCTGTCTATCCTTAGGTTCATTCTTTCCTTCCCTGAAGCCGCCTGACTCGGTCTTCAAATTCATATTTTGGCTGGGATACTTCAACAGTTGCGTCAATCCCATCATTTATCCCTGCTCGAGCAAGGAGTTTAAAAGAGCGTTCATTCGAATTTTGCGATGTCAGTGCCGTCGAAGACGAAGGCCAATTTGGCGGGTCTATGACCATCAGTGGAGAACGTCGATGACTAGTTCGGAGAAAGGTTCTGAAAGAGAATATAATCCAAATTTTTCTTCTCTTAATTCCTCATTTATATTCAACCCTGGGAGTCACGGAATAGCTAGCAAAAGGAAAGATACAGACTTTAAAGGATGGAGATTTATTTCACCTTTCAGGAAACCATCTTCACAGCTGAAGGAGAAAATGAACAGTCTGTCCCACAAAATAAGGAGGGGTTCTACCAGGAGTACTTCATCAACAGCTTACAAGAGTGAGGTTGAGTCCATATCTATGGCTGTATCTAATGACTTTACAGAACTTGACTATCAAATGTACGATCTAACAGACTGCTGTGGGCTCAGAGAGACTGATATTTAGACAAGCAATCATTGTTTTATGATGTTGTCCTTGGCTGGCATGGTATAAACATGGTAAAATTGTGTAAAAGAGAAAATGTGGTTTATTTCTGTTTTACTTGGAATTAAGAATCCATAGGAATGTATTTGGTCACAAGAGTAAATCTGTACAAAGTATAAAACTCTCAAACCATCCATACCGGGTGAGTGTGGGAACTACATGTGAAAGAGAAGTGTCTTTAATCCATGTTTTTGGATGCTGAACTAGTATCACATTGCCGGTACTGAAGTGGCACATTTTCTTCCAAGATGGACAGTTTTAAATACCCAATGATATCCTGGACTGGTGAGCATTGGTGGGGAGGCAGTGTTAAGCTAATGAATGTACATGCATCTATGTGGTATCTCATTGTGTTTATTTGATACTACATAGTTGGTGATTGATATGAGAGGATATAGGAATCATTTAAGGTAGAAGGTTAACGCATTAAATAATTCATGGCTTTGGAGAACCAGATGGTAGATAGATATTGAATGTGTATATAGGTGTTTGCACTCTAGATGGAACAACTTCATATGCCAGATAGGTACAATATTTTATTGCATAAAGAATGAAATTACACATTTTTCATCTGGTTCAAGTCTTGCATTTGCTCTTACCGAGTTAACATTCTATCCTCAATGATTCCATTCCACTTGTACTAAATGTCCAGAGATCTTTGAGACATTGGTGGGACAGATAATGATAGGATCTAACGAAGAGTCTATGAACATGGCAGATTACTCTTGAGCTGTTTGCACAGAAACTTGTGGGAAGAATTAACAGGGCAGCTTGCCACTTTCAATTCACACAGCTGGTGATTGTTTACCCTTATGAAATGGGCATTTAAAAAAAATGTTTTGTCACACGCAAATTTTGTGATACATGTCTGCAGGAGTTGCAATGTTTTCTACGTATGTATGTCATTAAATACTACATTCAAAAATTGTTACAAAAAAATGGAAAATAAATTGAGGAAAAAAGTAAAAAAACAGTTTATTACTTACAGAGAGATGGAAAACCGCCAGATGCACAATTAATTTGGAATCAAAGAAAGTCATTTGATTTGTCACATTAGAATTATATTTATCTTATGCAATTAATGCTTAAACATGGCATCATAAATGTCTGATAACATTATATGGTATTTGTAAAGGGTAACGTAATATCACGGACCCATCACCCTCCTTTTATCTGTTTAAAAACATTTTAACTTCATAATACATTTGAAATATTTACCATTACTCAATTTCACTTTATCTGTCTCTGCATCCCTCTTGTGACTTATGGTTCAGAAGAGCATCATGGGATTTACAGTTTTACAGCACCTCCTACTGGTAAATAAAAGCAAGCAGACATTACGGGGGTTATTGGCTAAAGTCCGTATTGTTGCAAAAAGGTGTGAATTCACCAGTTGAAGATAGTCGCACGCTACCCAATAGACATCTATTGTCACAGTCACAACTTTGTTATGGGAATACAGTCACAGTCATGACTTTACTATGGGAATATTGTTGCAGTTCTGACTTTAAAATTGTCACGGTCGCGGATTTGCTATGGGAATCTGCTGTTTATGAATGCAACAGTCGAATTTTAACTGCAATCAATATCCCCCCAATATATGCAGGAGAGAAGATTCTAGTTGCCATAGCAAATCTTGAGTGAATAATGTACCCATCCTGAAACATGGCAATTTTATTCATATTTGCTATTAATGTTGATGATGTCATGATAAAGCAGAATGTCATTTGATGCCACCAGTGAGCTTATTCACTTTTTATAAACAGATTCTTTAATTATCATTAAAGACATCACATTATATCAGAAACCCATACTTAATACAATTTACAAGAGAGTTATATATCCAACTGATTCTCTCTGTTAGGGTTTGGGTTTAATTGAGCCCAGAACTATACATTTACAGCCCTTGAAACCTTGTAGTTCGCACCTGTAAGTAGTCTAATTTTAATGGACACCACCTGGCCTTCAGCTCACAATATTCTTAATGGTCACAGGATGTATGGGAAGTGTTGATGGAAGCAAGAAGGAAGTCTTACTCATACAAGGTTAACAAAAGGAATCCAGAACTTAGAAGAACTCAGAACTGGGGTAACAGGTAAGAAGTTGGAGCTAAAAAAACACCCAACAAGGTTAGATTAAAGTGTAAGTAAAGGTATTGACCAAACTACACATATATATTACATTTATCATGTAGAAACATAAACTGAAACATTGAAAAGTAAAAACGATTTTGTATTTTTGAGTTCTCACCTCTTAATCCTGCAATCTTGTCTCCCCTGCATTAATATGTACAGGTTGTTTCTGTATAGTGCTGAGAAGCCCCGCCCCATAATGAGGTCACACAATGACTCATTCTGCTAGTGCATCCTTAGTAATCTGATACTTTCCTCTCACTGCTACAATAGCTCTGCAGCACTGAATTCCAACTAAGAAGGAGTCGGTTTGTAAAACAGAGAAGGGGAGGGGGGAGTGGGTGTACTTCTCCATTATAGGAAGAAGGAATATTTTACAGAGGGATTACAAGTGCTGCAGAGTGAATAGGTGAGTGAGGATTTTACTAATCGTATTTACACTTTACAATACTTTAATGGGGTAAACTTTATAAACAGGGTTTACTTACACTTTAATAAAGGTCATAAAGGCACTGCTCTGGGTCTTTATAGCGGATATGGGAATGAAGGCAGCCATGCAACATTTGAACAAGCAGTTGGCTACATCAAGGGACAAAACTCAGAAACCCAAGTCAATCATGCCGTCAATTTGACAGAAAACATGAATCAGTGACTGGACTGCAGATGAACTTTATAATCAATGATGCAACCCATTTTAAAAAAGTATGAAAATGGCAGCCACAAAGGAAGTAGTAAGTATTGTTGTAGTAATAAAGATAAGTTTCACAAAGCTATCGATAACTCGTCATCACAGTAAAATCAGTAAGAGGAATAAATATAGCCTAATATATAAATGTCATTCATTTAAAATGGACCTGTCACCTCAAAAGCTCAAATACTAAATAAGGTTCTACTAATGAATTAAACGTTTTGTTTTTTTAATATTTAGGTATTTTGAAAAATGTACCTTTATACCACGTTTTTCTCTGTCATCTTCCCTGTGAGCACAACTTTTCTTTCTCAAGTCAGGTTGGGTGGGGGCTAAAAGGATGACTGACATTATAGTTCCTCCAATCAGATCCCTTAAATAATGATCTAGCAGGGATTGGATTGGAGGAACTATAATGTCAATCATCATTTAGCCCGCCCAACCCGACTCAAGAAAGAAAAGTCGGGCTGACAGGTAGATGACAGTGAGGTACATGTTTTAATATATATATATTTACAAAAAAAAAAATGTCAATAGTAGAACCTAATTTAGTATTCGAGGTTTGAGGTAACAGGTGCACTTTAATATACACAATTTGGTGCATTAGAAATGTTCTTTCCCCGCACCCTGATAAATGGGGCCCACCCACCATGACAACGCAATCTTTATATAGAATTATTTGCATTATTATTACATCAACTTCAAAACATTCTACGGCACTGAACACAACCTAGGCAAATGCCATACAGACATGACAATAGCAATAGAGTCTTGCCTTGATAACGTATGAAATTCATTTGTTGAAAATTCCACTGAAACTTGCTGAGTTTACCTAATGTGTGAATAACTTTCAGAGCCTTTTAAAATAAAGAGTTGACATTGCTAACTGGAATATAACTGGTGGCAGCTCCTCTAGAGATGGGTGAAATGGACACAGGCCCGTTTATAAAATATTTGAGTTAAGCAGTTTTCAGAATGACTTTCACCTTTGGTGACATTGTAGTTCTGAGTCTACTGAAATGAATTCAGATTTTCTTAACCACTTCCACATAAATAACTTTGCAGAGCAATAGAAGAAACACAAGAGTGATAACTGGCAGCATGGGTATCTTTGTAAGAATGTTTTACAAACACCAAGTTTGGCACTTGTGGTATAATTATCTGCAACTTACACCATTTGTTTCAAAACAAAAGGAGGGTAACAGGTTGTTCCAAAAAGTGAAGTAGCAAAGTTACAGATTATTACGGTGCCATGGCATGTTTCAGGTAAACACCCTCTCTTAATTTGATAACGGTGCCATGGCATGTTTTGGGTAAACACCCTCTCCCAATTTGATTACGGTGCCATGGCATGTTTTGGGTAAACACCTTCTCTCAGTTTGATTACGGTGCCATGGAATGTACCCTCTCTCAGTTTGATTACGGTGCCATGGAATGTACCCTCTCTCAGTTTGATTATAGTGCCATGGCATGTTTCGGATAAACACCCTCTCTCAGTTTGATTACGGTGCCATGGCATGTACCCTCTCAGAGTTTGATTACGGTGCCATGGCATGTTTCGGATAAACACCCTCTCTCAGTTTGATTACGGTGCCATGGCATGTACCCTCTCTCAGTTTGATTACAGTGCCATGGCATGTTTCGGGTAGACACCATCTCTCAATTTGATTACGGTGCCATGGCATGTTTTGGGTATCCTGGAAAATAAAGAAATTATTATAAGGCATTCTTAATTTGCCCAAAGCAAGGCTCAGGTGTCAGAAACATACTAATAGTACCATCTGTACTGCTACATAATTTACATTAATGCAAAGGCTCAGGGTCCTGCTCATTATGTTAACAGAAAGGTTACATTTGTTTACTAGTATTCATTAATTTGGATGCGTTTTTTCTATTTTTCATTAACAGTCTTCCATTGAAAAGAATGTTTTTTTTAAATAATATGGACGAAAGTTATTAAAGACCAAAGCGGTCTTTCCGAGTTTACTGAGAGAAATCTCGCATTGTTATCACGAGATTTCTTTTGAGATTTCGAGATCGAGTTTTTCTATCCCAATTTTTCTACATTTCTGATGGAAAGGTAGCCATGCTACTAAAGTAAAGTATGGTATCTTTCCATCAAAAAAATTTCAAAAATTCTAGATCGAAAAACTCGATCTCGAGATCTCGAAAAATCTTGCAAGAAAATTGCGAGATTTCATTCGGTAAATTTGGAAAGACCCAGGGCGGTCTTTCCAAGTTTAATAACTTTTGCCCTAAATATGCTGCAATTATTAAATCAGAGCTACAGTATATGCTTTTTTCCTCTAGTGGTGAGGAGGGGGTTGCTACTTATTGATACAAGTGTTAGCTTCCGACGGGCCCCTGCTCTCTACTGTGCTAAGCTACTGGGAAAAACACTAATTAGATGAGCAGCTATTTGGGAAAACAATAGAATATGTAAAATATTTTTATTGATTACTTAAAGACCAATGTTATCTTTCCTAGGTTTGCATTGCCGAGGAATCAGATTTGCTGGTTGGATAATCTGTGATGGCACACATAGACATAGTCACCAGATTCTGCATTGTTGTACCACTACACTTGATGTGGCTCTGCTTAGAAACAAATTAAATACCTCAACAGATAACTGAGTAATTCCTCTATACATTTCTCCAGAACCTTCCTGTATTAACCACTGTGGACTTAAATGAGAGTTGGGATGGCTAATTCTGACCCTCTGGAGACTACCTCATCTTCTTTCTTGGTAGGGCCCTCCGATAATGCATTGCTAGGATAAGGGAGATTTACCCGTGAAAGTGAAATTCCTATAGTAGGGGTGGAAAGAGCCACAATTCCTTACACTTTTTATAAAGTCAAAACAATTTTTTTTTCTTACAGTTTCCTTTCATTTTGGAAATGACACATTTTGATCCCATCTACAGTCCTTCAAAGCCTTCAAAGTACAAGATATTTCTTGTTACGAATTCAAAGAAGTGGAAATATAACAAAATATGAACCCTTAACTTAGGTCTATTAAACAGTAGGGAAGATCCTCTTACGGTATATTCTTACTACATCAGATTGTTTCTGTGTAGCAAGTAGCAACTGTGCTATTCCCTAGAAAATAAGATAAAGTGTGACCCAGTTCCACTAGATCCTTTAATTCTATTTAAAGTATCTTTTTTTGTCTCCAGATGGTCAAAGTCATGCTCCATTTGCCCAGGCTGACAAACATGCTGCTTTACACTTATAAATAGGTTTATTCGCTGTTTTCTGACATACAGAAATCAAGGCAAGGCATTTAGTTGCCAGTATTGACTTGGAGACTGAGTCCATCATGAAGCGTCTGGAAAGAAAATAAATGATTCCCCAAGCAATTCTGCAAGACTGTGAGCAACTGACTTCAGGAGCTGAGAGTGGCTGCAGCAGGGAATTCAACTAATTTTAATTCACTTGTATTACCGGAGGAAAAAAATATACAGAATCAAGGTTAAAAATTAGTTGAAAATATGAATAAATATGAATATTAAATGTGTTTTCCTTCTGGCGGAAACGGTTTGGTTTTGTAAATTGAATTAAATCCAAACAAGAGCGCCGACTGACTTTTAAAAAGTAGTCACTTCTAAATTTGAGTATTGATTTTCCAGTTCCCACAACTGCACAGACACATGCGTCATACACTGGGGGGGATATTAATAAAGGTCATTGAATGCTATTCACCATGTTATGCATTGATATATAATGATATCAGTAAACATAGATGGCTTAAAACCACCAAACGTTGCACTGTTTTCAAAGGAGTCCTGTTCCGTTCTCGATTGATATTGATAGTCACTGATCTTTTTCAATGGGACAATGATGGGACAACGATGGTACAACATATCTGACTTGGGAAAAAGCTGCAGGACCATCTCCATAAGAAATAATAAGTGTTTGCCACCCTTAACCAATCAAATACTTTCTGGATATAAAACAGGTCTTCAGGGGCTTTATAAATATTTAGTGCACATTCATTGGCAATAAACCAGTCAAATAACTATTTCACTTTTTAGAAATAAATTTTTTAAACTTCTTGTTCATGTACACCTAGCCGTCAACTCCGCTCTTCACAAGACAACCTTCTTCAGGAACCCCTCACCAAGAATTCCCATTCTTATCTTAAACCCTTCTCTCTTGCTGCCCCTTATCTTTGGAATTCAATACTCCTCTACCACTGCCAAGAGCAATCCATCAATATCTTCAAATCTAAATGAAAATCTTACCACTTGGAGCACTAGCACTGGTTTTCATGTTTATATTTTATATTTAAGCAACTGTTTATTCTATTTTGCATTTTTTTTTTAAATTTAATTGGCACCTATAGGCTAATGAACTGTCACTTTATGCTACTGCACTTGTTACCCTCCTATCTTTTTATGTAAGTATTTCTCCTATTTAGATTGTAAGCTGTATGGGGCAGGGACCTCATCCACTTGTTTCAATCATAGCCTGGCACTTAGAGTAATGTATTTTTTTGATTATATGCCTGTAATTTACTTCACTTGTTCCTTGTTAAGCACTTTTCCCTTGGTTGTATTATAATAACTCTATTGTTGGATTGTACAGCACTGTGTAACCTAGGGGCGCTTTATAAATAAAAAAATATACATACATACATACATACATAAATATCCTCCATAATATGCAGAGACTCACTATTTTTGTAGTTATACAATAAAACATAATCTATAGACACATCTGTCTGGAAGGACATGCTCCACTGAATGTACCAAACTGGGGACTGTCATCAACTTGACCACTCCCTACAAATTAGAGGGTTATTGACTAAAGCAAGAATTCAACTGTTGAATTCTAAAACAGTAGATTCCCATAGCAAATCCGCGAACCAGACAACATTACCATAATAAAGTCAAGGCTGAAACACTAGCAGTCTATTGCGACTGTCTTTAGCTGTCAAATTCACACCTTAACGCAACAATTCGGACTTTAGCCAATAGCCACCCCCCAATCTTTAAGACCCAATGGGGTATAATCCAGAAAGGTATGGCACGTTGACAGATGTAGAGGGAGTAATACCATTTCTGCATTCAAGTGAATAGTTATATTGTGCCTGCTAAGAGTCTCTAGAAAATCATTCATTACATGGACAATGGTGTATAAATAGCCAGAGATGATCGTTTTGTATTAAAAATAAATTCATCGTCTGTTTAAAGGAAGGTGAGATAGTTCCCTTACCGGAGTTTATTTTAGGCTTCTGCCTTTCATTTTACAGTCATGACACACCTGCTGTGAAATCAGCCTTTGTGATCGGAAAGATGTCATATGCTCTATAAAATGACAAGGAGAACAATGTGCTGGCCGCAGAGAAGCCATTCATGTAATCACATGAATGATTCCAGAACAAGCAAGATAATCTTGGGAAGCTGTAATGCAATTTACCCTAATTCCCTACTCTGAATGCTCCTGAGAACAGCACAGTCTTTAGATTTCTTTTTTAAAGTGAACATTAAGTGCAGTTTACAGTTATATACCAACAGGGGGAGTCACGGCAATAGGGTCTGATGAGTCCACGTTCTTTAGATTCCGTGTGATATTTGTGTCAATGTGTGAAGTCACAGGAGGAGTAAGTAGTCAGTTATGTTATTCAGAATACTGGAAAATCAGTATATTCTGTT
>WMED01008560.1:0-16840 GCA_019650415.1 Pipa parva | reverse complement strand
TAACCCACACTGGCACTACTGCCCCCTATAACAGTAACTACCCCCACACTGGCACGGCACATAATGTTAAACAGAATAATGAAAACCAAACCACGTATCCCATGTTACAACCATTTCACATGACCCCACTTTATATAAAATTAGTGACATTTTATCTTACAACATATGTCTGCGTGTGTATTGTCATATCATTAACATGTTATATAATCATGTAGTTAAATGTTGTGGGTGTGTAGAATTGGGCACATGCGCTATGTTGCGCAGGGATTACCGTATCATTGCGTGGGCTCCACGTGCTAAATTTCTGACGATTCTTTTAGGGAAGTATTCATTTAACTGAATTCCTCACACCTCTTTCTCTAGATTAAATCCCCCCGGGGTCCTTGCCTTTGTGTGTGAGAGACTTATTATATAACGGATTCTCCCAGGCCTGATTCACCATGTAATAAAAAAGATGACTTTCAGGAATTGTTTGTTAGCAAGAATATAAATTCCCATCTTGGCCTCGCGTCGACCCGCTTTCGTTTTTATTTTTTTTTGTTCCGCTCTAAATTTTCATTTAGGGGTTTAAGAATGTTGGCATAGCTGCTTATTGTTTTATTTTGAACAGTTCTCACATGGATAATAAAAGTTTTCGTACAGCTGTGAGGAAGATGAAGCCTTTCGTGAATTTGCAAATGAACTTTGGAATCCGTTTATGTATCTCATTGTGTTCACTGATGGGTTATGTACTCTCCATAATCCCACTTGTTTATAGGTCGGTACAAATGAACATTCCCTTTGTCAAATCAATGGATTTAAGGCTGTCTTTGCGCTTATGTGCTGATATACAGATCTCAGAATCCCCCGGTGCTTTGGTTAGGATAATGTTAATGGATATTGTCATCTTAACAGTAAAAAAAAAAAATTACATAATAAAAATAGAGATGACTGTAAGTCAGCAATAATAGCGTGAGCCGCTCTGATAGGGGAGAAAGGGGCTCGTATGCGCGTTATTAATCTTCATTAGCGGTGCAGCGGGTGGGAGGTGCTAATGCCAAGCAAACAAACTATACAATTCTGGTTTCATTTACCTTTAAATATTTTTTTTTTATTTACAGTCATGGAAAGGTGGGGCAAGGGTAGCAGATGTGACAGATTTAATTAGTGCTCCAGTTGGATATTAATGCAGGGATTCTGGGTACCACATCTAGTGGGAGGTTTCCCTGCTGATACCAGAATAAGCCCCTATGGGCTCTTTAATGAGACGTGATCATATCAACCCCAAATCTGGCATGTTTAAATAATCCCATTTTGTTTCTGGCATTTTGCCAGGACTGGATACAAGCGCACGCCAGTAATGTATAGTAACTAGTGTGGACCTGAGATGGATATGGTAGAATAGGTTTAGTGCATTCAATGACTGCTTAAAGAACACACACATATATATAATATATGTATAATATAATAACTAATTGCAATCTAAATATAATATAATAACGATTGATATGATTGTTTGAAAACTGGGGTTCTTACATGACCAAAAACTGCCTCTGCATTGATTAAGCTTTTGTGCAGGAATGATTAAGTTCAAGTCTCTGACTGTATAAAGAAATGTGATAAGCTGTGAATGTCAGTGTTTAACATTCGTACCGACAATCTGAATTCTCCTTATAGAAGTTGTAATTCGTCTTTCAGCACCGAAACATTTACACGCAGTATACATAAGACATTTACACGAACCAACATGGCATTGCATCTGGACAGATCTTTTTAATTAAGGGAATTTCCATCAATTAGTGCAAATTCTGTTTTCGTTACATACACAGTCTGATATGTGTCAAACGGAAAATCTGCGAATGCGGCACAATGACCGCGTTAGGGCTCTCTCACATCAAACACTGAATTTCCAATCGGAATTTTCACCCGACGTTTTAAGGTTTTCCGCTTCCTACATGTGGTCTTGCAATTTGCGTTTATTTCTGTGAATAATTATGTTTAAAAAACCTCAAAACGTACATAACTGTTTAGAAATTAAAGGCTACACATTCCCAGTTTTAATCAGGCTGTGTCCTGCATTAAATTTTGTTCAGGAATAGGGATAATTCATATATGTATATTTATATGTATGCTGTACATGCACTAGCCCCTGTACTGTTTATCTGTTTGTTTACAATTGTTAATTAAACTTACAGGTCTCTGTGGTCAAGCTGCTAAGCTATCCAGACAGTCTAGGTAGTTTAACAACACTGTGGTTTACCAAACAATTACTTTGCCTTTAATCTTGCTCCATACTTTGCACCATGTGGCCGGGATGTAAACCTCTAATGCAAGTTTTATCTTCCGATTAACACAGATTACATTGGGTTAAAAATTCATTTAGTTATTTAGGGTTTTATATACTATTTCTATTTTTATACCCCTGACAAGTTTATAATGCCCAGCCCTGCACAAGATCGATAGGAGCAACCACTGCCTTTATACAGCAACCAGGTAAATATCCTGGCCTCTACGTCTCTCTATGTGTGTGTGACTGAATAGGGAAATTAGATTAGATTCGCTCCTGAATATCTGAAATTGCATCATGTGAGTTTTTTGGATGAATTCATCCAGAATGTCATTGAACTACATCCAACTACCGTGCAAGTAAAGCACATTATATCTGGATCCCATGTAAATCATAATTGAGACCACAACAATGAATAAGGATGTGAGAGATTGACTGATTACAGGAAACAAGCATGGTGCATGGTGTGTGTAAATGTCAACTGGGAATTCCAAGGATTGTGGCCACATGCTCCTTATGGTGGAAGTGGTCTTCCTATTTCACTTACCAGTTTGTCCCAACAGAGCAAATTCTTAACGTCCTCCATGTCTGCCTTGTCATGCTTCCTTGCTCTAATTATGTATATTTTGTATTTATTCATTTATATTCACACTTATTTATATAGCGCAGCGCTATATTGGGATTCATCATTCAGTTCACATCTAATTTCCCTATTCAGTCACACACACATAGAGAGACACAGATGTATGTTATTGGATTGTGGGAGGGATCCGGAGTGCCCGGAGGAGACCCACACTGGTGCAGGGAGAACATACAGACTCCCTGCAGATGAACGTACACACTCCCTGCAGATGAACGTACACACTCCCTGCAGATGAAGTCCAGGGTGGAATTGAACCCAGAGCTGCAAGACAGCAGTGCTAACTACTGAGCCACCGACCTGTGGTTACCACACTAATGGTCATTTAGTAATGACCTTACTGTTCTAGCTAGGCTGGCTTTGTTATTTAGGACATTGTGATAAAATGAAATCAAAAGTAATTTATTAAGATAATACAGTAAATGTACCTACAAACCTAAGGAAATAATGCATTAACTTTTATACATGCCATCAAAGGCAAAAGAATCCGTGTCCTCTGCCCATTTTACTAATAAAGTCTTTGTCCTACTCTCCTAAAACTTTGCTTGTTCCAGATGTGTATAGATGTGTTTTGTTTCCCCTACTAAATATGCTTGGGGATTGATCCATTTGTCTGCCCTTAAAAATGCTGGAACATCTTCCCGTCTTTAACTTGACTGAGTTCTTTTATTTTATTAGATGTTATGGATTTGTCACTTTTCTTTTGGATATTTTGTACTCCAATAATATCTGTAAGTCTGTAATCTCTTTAAAAAAAAAACCCAATAAAGTCAATTGTAACGGGATATTGTTTTCTTTCTAGTTTTGTCAACCGGGAGGATGGCAGCTTTCCCGAGAGCGGAAACAACCAACGTTCTTCGTTGTGGTATTGACAGATATTGACTCTGATCGCCACTACTGCGCCTGCTTGACTTTCTATGAGGCTGAAATCAACCTACAGGTACAAAACCCTTCTGCCATAACTTTACAGTATTGGTAAATAGACTTTATTTTGTACTGTGTCTGTGTAGTCTGCTGAAAACATAAACAATGTAGTGAGCATTAAAAGTCCCAAGTGAGTAGGTTGATATTGTCTACTTCATGGTTGAGATGTCAAGGTAAGTCATTAGCAGTACTCCTGATAACAAGCTTTTTACTCATTAACATAAACTATGTATCAAGATGGATTTGCCTTTATTGCAACCCTCTGCCGCTATTGATATGACTCTATTTGAAGCTGATACAGCACCTTTTACGGTCCCGTACTTTTGCATCCCTTATTTACAAACAAAGATTGTTTCTCAGAGACGGCTGTAGGGGTCAACATCTACAACTTGAGGGCTAATGTCACATCTAGGCTGGTAGGACATTTACTAAGAACTCAAAACTCTGTGGCTATAAAAATCACTTTCACTTTCCAAAGTTCAGTTTTTAATTGCCCTTCCTCAGGAGCCTGTCAAAACCTACCAAGGTTTAGTTAGTTTACTCTATATTTTAGTTTGTATTTTTTGTGGGATATGATTTCTCTGGGGTTTTCATAAGCTTTACCTCTTTGCTGACTTTTTAGGAATAGCTATCATTCTTTTAGATATATAATTCTGTTTTGTTCTACACATAGAGACCAACATCCTTGGTGCTGGTAACTGAATTGGAGGATCGTCCTTTATCATCCCTCATGCTAAAATTGATTTGTTTTGCAATTGGAATTTATGCGGATTAGATGGTTGCAGTAGACCCTTTGGCATTGCTATGGGTCATGTTGCAACCTCTTTATTCAACAACAAATGTCTTGATTAGACATTCATCTATTCAGTAATGTACAACAGCGAATAATCATAAAGATTTTGGAGTTAAATGATATATCTCCATTATTGAAAAATTTACGCAAGACTTAGCTTGTCTTTGAGCAAATTCATTGTATTTTAAACATTCTCCTAAAAATCCGTTACCTTTAGTATCCGCTCACAGATATCAGACACCCAAATCTCCTGAATATTGCCAGCCAGACTCACTCAGTAAGTCGTTGGCAGAAGACTCCATTTAGTCTTCCTTGGATTGACCTAGTGCTTGTTTATGGACACTAATCCTTGTTGCAATTTCTCAACACTTGGTATGTCTCCATTTTCTCAACTTCCAGAATTCTGAATGTCATTCAGTTTTTTTTAGATGCCAATCTTCTGCCACGACTGGAATGTTTACGCTTTTTTTTTTTTTCAAATCTTTTGATTCTTCATCTTCCCATGTGATGGGAACTCATGCTTTGTTCTTCTTTGAGGTTGGAAATCTGATCACAAGCCTCGGAGAAAGGTATAATCCAAATGATTGCGATGTAACGGTACAATTGGATTGCATATTTTTTTCCTAGTGATTAACAGTAGTTCTGTAAAGCGCTGGCGATTTGTCATTTTTTTATTGCTAATCTTTTAATGAATGATTCACAGGAAGTAAAGCCTTTTATTTTCCTCTTAAGAATGGCTGAAATAATCAAGGAGAAGGGTCACACACTAGAAGGACTTACAACAAACTTTTGTTTCTTTGAAAAGAAGTAATATGACTCGGAAATAAAGTCTCAATTGGATTTTTTGCGTCTTCCGCTCCAGTTCTCAGTGTACTATATAGGACCTTTCCAAGTTCCTAATAGTTTTGCTATTTACTTACTCTTTTGTTATAATAAATGTTGGAGTTGGGATTTGTTTGTTCAATTTCTTTTTAAATCTCTGAAGCTTTTGAGATTCGATATATTCTCTAGCCTATAGAGCCGATATATTCTCTAACTTATCACTTCGCTCAGATACTACAGAATAGTTCCTTACAAGAGAGAGCGTTCTAGAACTGATCTAGAACATGGAGACCCAGACCTCTTCTGAGGACTGACCGGCAGTGGCATGTGTGTTACTGTTTTTGTAGGTCAGTGATAGCTACACCCATTTGGCGGACAAGTTTGAAAGGTTATGGATAATCTCAAACTATTACCCTGCCCCATAGTTCTTTACGACCGTTGCCTTATCTCCTTGACTTAGCCAAGTTTATTTTTGCATTTTATTTCATAAACTGACTTGCTATTTATTAACATACAGCCTGAACCAACACTTCATTTGGGATCTTTTATAGAATGTAAGCCATACTAACTGTTCTTAATTTTCCCTTAACTTGTCTTTAGAAATTATTAGGATTCTGGTGCCTGGTTGCCTACATTGGCATAAATGGCTGTGGCTCATGTCCAGTTTGATGCCATCATAAAAATAGAGTGACACATGAGTTTGATGATGTAATAGATAATAAAGTCGGAGACGGAGACCAATAATTTGCATGACAACTGCATTCCCAATCTTGCCCATAATGCACGACTGTTGTGCCAATTCCATGATTCTTGACAGTTCTGGGAAGTTCATCACTGATGTTGTGAAACTTTCCTTATAAAGTAACTTTAACGTAAAAGAATTCACAACACATTTATTTCGACTCCTTTCCTTGGGATTCAAGGATCCTGTATTTATTTACATGGTTATAGACGCGCTGCAACAAATATTTCCTTCTGAACGCATCTTACATTAAATGTCATGACTCAGGATGATTTTTATTGTTGGTTTTTTTACAAGAAGCCGTTGTCATTTCCTGTGTTTATCTTTCAACTGTAATATTGAAATGATTGTGTCTAATGAAAACACGGAGCAATTGCGTGTCCCTTAGTGTACGCTGATTAAGCGATGAGAAGCCTTCCTTAATTACTGTTAGTTTTCGGTGAGTATTATTGGTAAATCACAACTCTTAAACTTGGCGAAATTTCCTGCTTCTGCGGCAAATATATAACATCTGGGACGCAGATTCTCCTATAATTTTCCTAAACTGTTACTGATAGCAGTGGTTTATTCCAGAAGTCAAGGATACATTGACTCAAAACTTTTATCGCAGTTCCTAAATAGTAAAGGCCTTGCGTATTTCACTAATCTCTATCCATATACACTCTAACATGCCTTGTTTTTATAGTGCACAAAGTGCGCAGTGTTACCTTCCTGAGACTTGTGGCTTTGTTACATGCCCTGGATATTACATATTTTTTATTTCATGTAGGAGATTTTCTACCTTTGTTTTATTTCTTTCTCCTATGTACTGAGCCAGTGGTGGTGAACCTTTTCGGTACCGAGTGCTGATTAGTGATGTCACTCATCAGTGCCTTTCCCTCCAGTGCAGGTGCTAATGAGTGATGTTGTCACACCTACGTCAGGCTTTGCTAAGTAGCTACTCCCAGTGAATACAGTGGCTAGGTGGCTCGCAAGCCGCACTTTGCCGGCCCCTGTCCTGGGAAGTAATGGCTAACCTTTTGAGTGCTGCATGTCAGTATTCTGTCGCAATTGCGACTTTATGATAGGAATATTGTCATGGGTTTATAACAGTAAATTGTCGCAGTTTTACAATGCGTTAAGTATCGTGGTCTTGTTATATGAAACATAGTTGCAGTTTTGCTGTTTGGAAAACTTGTTGCAGATTTACAAAGAATAATTGCTATGGGGGGAATGTCGCGGCTTTACTATGGGGAGAATTGTCGCGATCGCGGATTTACAATGGGATTACATTAGTGGAACACAAATGCCGACCATGACGCGTGTCATCAAAAACGTCTCAGCGTGTCATCTTTCACACGCATGTCATAGGTCAGGTGTCTTGGAGAGGAGGTAATAGGCGAAAAAGGATTATACAGTTAATGTTAGGAAAATGAAAAGAAAAACCATAACATTTGCACCAGAAAATGTTTCTTTTAGGATAAATTGTTAAATATCTAAACCAATAAATATTAACCGTACGTCCCCCTTTATAGAGAAGAGTAAACCCGGCCCTGCACAGATCAATTACTTCACTTGTGTTTGTCCTAAATAACAATCCTGAACCTTTATATTATTCATTAGTCGCATGCAGTTCCTTCATTCGCTGCACATATTTACATATTTTTATTCATTTATTGGTGATTAATGCCAATTTTCTATTATTTGTGCTCATGTCATTGATGAATGATTTCCATCGATCTTCTTTAAAACTATTAACTTAAGTCAGGAAAGTTATTTGATGTAATTAACCCTCCACGTTATAAAATCCCAAATATTAAGGGGGTTATATTCACTAAGGTATGAATTCAACTGTCGAATTCTCAAAACAGCGGATTCCCATAGCAAATCCGCGACAATTTCCCCATTGTAAAGTTGCGACTGCGACAATATTCTCATTATAAAGATGTGACTGCGACAGTAGCAGTCTGTTGTGACTGTCTTTAATCTGGCGAATTCGCACCTATACGCAACAATTCGAACTTTAGTGAATAACCTCCTAAGTGGTAAATATGATACTTTACCCCATTCAGATACTCGCTAGACTTTGTGATGTAAAAAAAGATGTTCAAAGACCAGTCAATTCCAAACTGTATGACCTGCAATTTGAATGAAACTTTAATCACAAGAAAGAGAGAGAGAGAATAACGGGAGAGGCAGAAATACATTAACATGGTGTATTAAGGCAATCTGAACTTCGAGTTTCAGCTGGTTGTTTCTTAGGATGCTGTGACAGTTGTTTTAAGAAAAGTTCCACTGGGGGAAAAAAAATTTGTAAAGGAAAGAAATATTCCAAAGAATGTATCTTAATCCCCAAGGGTTTGAGTTTAAATATTTGTGCAAAGCATTGATCATTAACATTCTCTGCATGCTGATGAAGATGAATTCATTGTCGAACTTTCTTTTTCAACATCTTAAACCCATTAATTTTCCGTCATCTTATTTGCCATTCATTCAGAAATGCTGTGTTAGCGGCGAGATACGGGAGATTGCGTACCATCCGCACATTTGTCTAGTGGTAAATCTAATGGTTAGAAATGAATATTTCTTGGACAATGGGTTTAAAACGCTGGGTTTACTTTTGCCCCGTTTCTGTAAGATGCTTTTAAGGTTTGAAAGTCTTCGGATTAAACAACCATCTAGTCATTGGCTCCAGCTGTCGTCCTCAAATCGATTTATAATGAGAGTTGTAAACTAAATATGTAGAGTAAAGTCAAGAAAGATCTAAATGAGGGGAACCATGTATACTAATTCAGGTAGCGCTCATTTGTTAAGAAAGCCAAAGAGATGGGTAATGTTGTGGTTAAAGGCTGTATTAAAATGGAAATAGACCTAGCTGACAGTGGGATGGGGTGGGGGGAGGGTTTGTGACTATTGGGGGACATATTTGGTGGGTAGTAGAGAGAGGAAGACAGACGATGGGAGCTATGATGATATCAGTATGGGGACCTTAGGCAATATTGACAAGAGGTAGGTAAATGCATACTTCTCTACTATCATTTCAGTGCATTGCTTCACCAAAATGACTGATTTAGTTTACTCGAAACACAAATTAGGGCAGATCTATTCAACAGAATCCGGCACTCCAAATGTGTAATAAAGTTACTCAATAAAATGAGGTTAAAAACAAGGTAGCTGTGCCTGTTTTTAACCTTGTTTTTAACCTCATTTTATTGATCCATGGGGTCCGAATAAAGTAACTTTATTACACATTTGGAGTGCCGGATTCTGTTGAATAGATGTGCATGGAAGGTCCGCATTCATCCTGAGCACCCGTCTACTACCGTAGCAGGATTGAGCGGTTAGTATCATTGCTAATTGATTCACAAATTAGGGCAGGTTTGTTGGTCAATGTTATGTAAATGTTGGTTGTTTTGGAGGATTGTGGTGTTTACATTAGTTCTCCTTAAAGGAATTTATATAAAGTGCTAAATAGGAATAAAATTAAATGGACAAACCCTATGTATATTAATAAATGAGTAAACATTTAATAAAGTTCACTCTACGGTGTCCTTTTCCATGTAATATAATTGCTGCAAGGAAGTCTTTCCCCCACCAGTGGCGAACAAAGGACATGTGATCTATGACCATGTAAAGCACTTGAAGTTTATTGTAGTGCTATATCCAAACAGTGTTTAAGATCCAACCGGGTTAAGTTTTAACGCCCCCAGAACTACAGCTGTGAGATCACAGGTCCGTATTTGCATTCATAATGTATTCAAAATGGCAGCTGCGAGTCTGCAGAGCTGTGTAGACTTCAGTGGGCCACTGCAGAGCACACAAAGCCTCATGGGCAGTGTGGTGGCTCAGCAGTTGGCACTGAGGTCCTGGGTTCAATTAAAGATTCTTTGTCTGTTCAATTGCATGGAGTTTGTATGTTCTCCCACAATCCAAAAACATACATCTGTGTTTGTGACAAATTAGGGAAACTAGATTGTAAACTCTATGGGGCAGTGAATGATGAATCTCTGTAAAGCGCTGCGTAAAATAGTAGCACTATATAAGAAAAAATAATAATAAAATAAAGTGTTATCTATATTTGTCCATTATATGTGTACAGCTTTGTCTGCACACACTTGCAATAGTCACTACCCAGGATAAGTAACACCTTTACTCAGACTGAAGTTAGTTATGTCATCAGTGGATCATTATACCCGGATATGTTCTCCTGTTTCCAGGAAAGTGTTTTCGTACCTCTTGCGCAGTATTTGCTTGTGGTTAGTGCTATGATGAGATCCGGCAAGATTCTTTGTCTGTTGTCCTATCATGGATTAGATGGAGTCCAGGCTCTGGACATTGTGTAGTACATACCAACATAATCCACTTATTAGGTTTTAGTTTCTCTGTAATCCATAATGACGTGTCCGTTGATAGTCACTGTTACTCGTGACTGTTTCCTTCTGTGATTTATTTCAACGGAGACCTCACTTTCTCGTCCACAAACCAAAGGCTTTATTGAAGCATGCGGTCCGGCCGCCATTTGCTGGGTTCCGCATTTATCTCTTTACCAACACTTTAGACACTGGTCACTGGAGGATTAAAGTAATGGACATTTCAATAGTTGCAACATTTCTATTGTAAATAGTTTTTTGTTTTGTTTTTTTTTTTTAAAAAGGTGTTTCCAGGAATCTAGAGAATGACTGGGGCTCTTCGAGTCTTTGCCAAATTTACTGCAGTTTTAGAGCTGTCGTCAGAATGATTTCTTGCAAAACAAAAACAGACGTATTTTTTCTTTTATGAAATTCCTTTCATTTATACTTTTTTTTCTTATTCCCGTAGAATATAAAAGTAACAGTTTACCTCAGGTCTAGGAACGGCTTACCTTCACATCGTAACCCTTTAAATGATCAGCTGATTCCGTGCGTCCACTCCAAGACGGGCAGAACTATGATTGAGAGCCTCGTTGACTAATGTGTGAATTCACCTGTCGAATTCACTTCGCTAAAATTCGAGTCGCATATCCAAAATAGTCACAAATTCACTTTTCCTTATTTACTAAGTGGCGAATACACTTGTCGAACAGGCGAATGCTGTCATGTGTAGTGTTTCATAGTCAGTCAGGTAGAAGTAGGATGAGAAGTCATGTGTAGTGTGGTGTAGTCAGTCGGATAGAAGTAGGATGAGAAGTCATGTGTAGTGTGGTGTAGTCAGTCAGGTAGAAGTAGGATGAGAAGTCATGTGTAGTGTGGCGTAGTCAGTCGGATAGAAGTAGGATGAGAAGTCATGTGTAGTGAGGTGTAGTCAGGTGGGTAGAAGTAGGATGAGAAGTCATGCGGAGTGAGGTGTAATCAGTCAGATAGAAGTAGGATGAGAAGTCATGCGGAGTGAGGGGAATTAGACAAGTGAAGGGCAGTGACGTCAGTCTCACCATATCCCACTAACTGTATTCTGTGTGTATTCACTTTCTATGTCACCTTGTCCCTATGTTATGTTGTTATTTAGTCGCAGTCGCCATTGTCACTTTTGAATGAATAGTCGCTTTACACAACCCCAGAGCTTTGTCATCAACCCTCCAATTCCCCAGTCTGAAGTGGGGAAGTCAAACAGGTGAATTCGGAGCAGTTCCCCTAGTCACATTCGCTCCTTCACACCCACTCCTCCGCTTAGTCAATAGTAGCACGTGCACGCAAAATGATGCAAAGAGCCCCCCAAGTTCGCAACTCCCGTAGTTGCCTGAATTGGTCGCATTTTCGCTACTTCCCAGACTTTGATCAATAAGTGAACATGGGGAAGTGGAGAATTAGACGTGAATTCACAGCTCTACATGGCTATTCGGACTTTATTCAATACTATTAGTCTCCAGCTTGAGAAGGGGTCTTTACTGTTACCCTACTATTAGGATTGTAGAACTGTGGAATAGTCTTCCACAAAAACTGGTTCCAGTAAAATCTCTGGATAGTTAAAGGGACGTGTGACATAGGGGGTTATTTAAATCAACAGGAGTATTTATTGGTGTGTTGATCTAGTCCAATCGCCAATTGAGGTCATGAAGGAAATTTTTTAATGTGTTAAAGCAAATTTGGCCCAAGCTTTAAATGTTTTTGTTTTTTTTTTGCTTTCCAGTGGAACAACATGAACCTAATAGTCCTGTTTCCTTTTTCAACCTAACGGTAACTGATGACATCAAACAGTAGCAGGTATTTAACCAGTGATTCCTACGCTTCCCCAGCAGGTGTTTGAGCTGCGGTAAAACTCGTGTTTGCTTTCTGTTGGTTGATATCCGAGCAACTAGAAATTTCAGCATCTGCTAATTCTCCCCCAGGGATTAAAAGCTTGACATGTTTTGGCCTCTAACGAGATTTGCGCGGTCTCTGATGTAGTTCTGCGGGTAGAAATTGAGTGTCGTTTTTCATGTTAAATGTACATGACAGAACGAAATTAAAAAAAAAAAATCAGCTCTCGCTATAACGAAGGCCTGTCTGGGAGATCCCGTTCAGTCTTTTCCACATTAATGGGTGGTTTTCCGTTGTAGTTCAGGGGATGCTGAGAGTTGAAAGAATTGATGATTTGCGAGTTGAATTCCTGATGTTAAGCTATTGGTTTAATGGCACACATCTTCTAAAAACACGCATATCTTAGAGCAAGGGTCCCCAAATGCCAATTTATGTGCCCCTCGCCACTGGGCCAACTGATGATGACTCGCGTACAAGAAGCCCAGCCCCCACTGGTCCATCAAACCTTTTCTGGGTCTGGGAACCAGTCCAGAAAAGGTTGGGGACTGCTGTCTTAGAAGTGTATTAATAAAAAAAAACTATAGGTAATAGTTAATTTAAAGGGAACCAAAACTTTTATTTTTAATTTTTTTTTTTGTAAGGATGAAGTCACCCTACTTCATTTGGGCTGTTATGGTTGAATTTGCATCAGTCCACATGACTATGAATCCTACTATTGTTTGACTGATTATTGCATCTGACGCTTCTTCACTAAGGGAATCTGCCACTTGGCAAATCTGCTACTGCATTATCAGCAAAACGAAGAGGAACTGGAAGTGAAGTGTGCAGTGCTGGAGCCTAAGAGTGCGATAGGAGAATATCTCCCCTTTACAAATCGCACCTAGACTATACAAGCCTATAGCTCTCCTAATTACCGGAGACAAAATATTTTACATTTGCCCCACACTCCATTTTGTTAGCCAGCCCTGAAGAAATACAGAGGGAACCTCTGGAAGTAAAAAAACTTCCTCTTTATGTCCTGACCGGCGCCTGCGAAATTTGGCAAGCGCTGTAATTTAGGGTTTGGTATCTGAAGCCCAGCGGGGGATCCTTACTGAAGTATTGTCTTGCTCTCACAAGAACTTCGGTGGCAAAAATGATAAGTCTGATTAATTTCAGTTTGCCAAATAATTTGCCCTTAAATGGGGGTATAACATTTCCGCATATAGAGTAAATTCCATAATGATTTATTAAAGAAGTTTCAGTATGAAATAAACTCTTATTAAATAAATCTGCATGTGTGAGAGGAGGATGAAAAAAAAAAAGAAACCACTGTTCCTTAGGAGTGTGCCGGATCTTGTTCACTATATTTAGACAGGTTCCCTGTCAGGGTGGAGTTTGTGGTGCACAGGTCTTAAAAAGCACACACTGCTGCTCTGATCAGACCTGTGGCACTTAAAAAAACAGTGAGAATGAAAATGCCTTCGTCTCAAAGGCTTAGCTCATTTTCACTTGCTTCACTTAGTGCAAACCTGCTCTGAGAGACTGAAGAACACAGGAGGAGGGGCTAGGATTAGCCGAGAGCCTCTGCTCCAAGTGCTTTTTTTTCTTTCTTCTATTGCTCTGATTATTTTGCAAAATCAATGAGCCTAAACAATTGTATTTACTAGGTGGCCAATAAATAGAAAGCACTTTTTATTTACAGACTTTATCATCCCTTTAAAAGGGGAAAAACTTTTGAACAAAGTATCTTCCGAGGGTTTTTATTCTCTCGTTGTAATCAGCCATACAACATATATATGCTTTAGGTAAAGTGTTTAGTCCCTGTACTGCCTTTATTTGTATTTTTTATAGTTAGAGTAACCTGCAACAATAAACAGAGAAGATTAACATCCAAAGTATACTGCCAATTCCCAGAATATGCCTGCAGTTGTAGTTCAACAAAATGTGGAGAAAGGCCAGTTACATCGCCCCCTGTTGATTAATAAAGGTTCATCTCACTGATTTACTTGTTTTTTAAAGACAAAATATTTCTGATCTAATACATCGATATGAACACGGAAAATGCAATTTTTTCCAGCACCATTTTTATTCCGCGCTGTTGATACTTTTGTACCGTTTGAATAAACAAAATTACCGTTGTGTTTTTTCCAGGGCAAACGAGAGAACGGAGAAGCCGATGAAGACGATTCGGGTTTAATTCAACCGGCTCAAGTGTTTGCCCCCAAAAGCCTGGTCTTAGTATCCAGATTGGATTTTCCAGAAATCTTCAGGGTAATTACTTCCAAATTCAGAATTCATTCCTACCTTTTCAATCAAATCCTTTCCGCCCCATTTTCCTAGACAGCGTTTAGACTTACGCCTTTATTTAAATACGTTCTGTTTATAAAGCGCAGATCATTTTACAGTTGCGGATTTAGAAAGGGAATGTGTCAAAGGACGAATGTTTTCCATCTTAAAGGAAAAACTACTCTACTCTAGATAAATATGCATAGAAATCGATCTTTGCATGAATTATTTTTTATTTTAATTGTGGCCTTGGGAAGGACCTCCTTCCATTTTTAAATGTCCAGATTAGAATGTTCTTGCTGCAAAGAGCAGTAGGATATGAGTAAACTGGTCAGTGGGGATGACTAATCCTCTCTAAAATTCATTATAAAAGGAATGTACAACTGCATTATCAGTAATAAATCACTTTTCATTATAACTGCAAGCTTAGAGCTATTAACATTAACTTTAGGATTGTTGTACTTCTATTAAAACGTAGATTTGAATAGCGAAGATACAAGCTGTAAGATCCCTCGCAAAAGTAACTATATTAGTTTGTTATATTCTTGTTGTGCTGTTATATTTGGATTGTTCTTTAAAACCACCCGATTGGACACAGCGGCACGTCTGTCCGATCTGCTATAAGTAGAATTCATGCACTAATCACACTCGGATAATTAAAGGGTAAGTAAAATATGGTTTACATCCTAAATGCCAGCTAGTCTAGGGTTAGCTAAATAATCCTAATATAAGTGGCATGATGCTGGCTTGGAGGCAACCCAAGGCTTTTTATTTCACACTAAAACAGAATGATTTGGGTCCTGCTGAATCTGTGCATCAATTGGAAAAACATGTAAAAAAAAAATTGTATAAATATTTCAATAAAAGGCACAATACTTGTTCTGATTGCACCAATAAATATAGCATAGTGTCTGTTATCATTTATTAGGCTTGCCTCGGCTTGATCTACACTATTTACGTAGACAACTTAAACGTGTCCCTTGAGCAAGTCGTGGCTAACCTAGTGACCTGTATTGTCCCATCTGCCGGCGGCTCGCAGGTAAGTGGAAAATCCAAGTTTTTTTTTTTTTTGTTGCTGTTTTAGTTTAAAACAACTTTTGGTAAGGGTGTTCCTACCTGTTTATAAAAGGGACCCGCAACAGCCGTGAATAATTAGTTCATTTAATATTGCTCATAGGCAGTTATGTATAATTAAATATTATTTAACACTGGTCATTTTACCTGCCGAAACAAATAGCTTTAAAGAGCTGCCAGTTCACTTAAAGAAGAACTAATGTGCTTGTATGTCCTGGGGTGAGGGGGTCTAAGACAGGGGCGGAGAACCTTTTTGGCACGGAGTGACGTTACTCACCAGCGCGTCCCCCGAAGTGCTGGCGCTGATGAGTGACGTTATTGTGTCGGGGGAGGAGCGAGCACATGTCAGGGGAGAAGAACTCCCCTGCGAGCATGTACTGAAGACAGGCTTGGCGACGGCTCACCTGCCACTAGTAATGCTACAGATTCCAGCTTTGCAGTTCAGCACAAACTTCTGTTCTCTCTCTTCTCCCTGGTGCACACATGTACAGTAGTGGGGCTTCTGCACATGCTTGCATCGGTGGTTCAAGAGAGGAGGCGGAGCTGTAGAGAAATCATGGCACTGCCGCCTGCCGGATTAAAAGCTAACAGGGGGAAAATTTATACATCACTATTATATTAGTATATGTATTAGTATACAAGTATATTTAGACTCCCTTGGTTCCCTCATCTCGTAAGACATTTAGGCACATTAGTTCCTCTTTAAATGTAACCTCCATAGGACCTTCCGATGCAGGTGGGGGTTCAAGCATTACAGCATGTTGGCAGTTGTCATTGTTTAATAAGTAGATCTAGAGCTTTTATGTAATAGAGTTTGCCAAGACAGGGAAATACCCACAGCAGAAATCCCCAATTATAAACATGAAAACGTGTAGCTATTCCAAGTAGTATCAGTTGTAATCTTTATCGTTTTCTATACTTGCATATATGTGTGTGTGTACTTTTCTTTTAACAAAAGCAAATTGCTCAGAATCGTAGCTTTGGCAATAATTCCCTCTTACTCAGCTTGACGGATAACTCTGAACCGCTGCGTCGTGGGGGTAGTCCTGTACCTTGTCATCCCGCTGCCCTGACATGGTTTGTATCATAAAGAAAAATACATTCCACAGTAATTCCCTTA
>WMED01008559.1:0-16840 GCA_019650415.1 Pipa parva | reverse complement strand
CTATCTGTATCTATTTATCTATCTATCTGTATCTATTTATCTATCTATCTGTATCTATCTCTAGCTATATAATGTATTTTTAGGGCAAATTTTATTAAACTTGGAAAAGCTTGTTTTTTGTTTATTAATCAGGCGAACACCCAGAAGTTCCTCGCGGTAAGTATTGTGAGATTTGTTTCAAATGATACTTACCGGGAGAAACTTTTTCCATTGAATATATCCATGGAAAGGGTAGCCATACTTTACATTAGTGTAGTAGCTACCTTTCCATGGAAATATTTAATGGAAAAAGTTTCTCTCGGTAAGTATCATTTGAAACAAATCTCGCGATACTTAACTTAAACTTCCGGGTGTTCGTCTGATTAAACACAGAATAGCCGAAACGGGCTTTTCCAAATGTAATAAATTTTGCCCTTAGAATCTATTTTTATTTCTCCATCTCTAACTGTATGTTCTATTTTTATCTTATCTATCTAATCTATTTTTAGCTATCTAATCTGTCTATCTAATACTCACATACACATGCATATCTATTTATCACATACTCACACATGCAAATCTAACTGACTGTTAATTAGCAAACCCTTATTTCCATTTAATATCATGGTAATGGAATTTTAGAGTGTTCATTTTCATAGATGTAATATTCTATGAATACAATGATAATCATGATATGATCACAAATACCACAGGAAATGCTAGGGCCATAACATAACTTGGCAAACAATAACAAGGTAATGTGCTAGAGAAACTCAATGTGGAAAATTCATTCTTCATATTAAATTTCCTCTCTATTCATACACCCACTCGCCATCATCTGTGTCCCTACATAAAGTATATGTGATCCCATAAAGATACTACTATGTTGTCATGGCATTGCTATGGAAACTTCATGATGTTGCTAAGTGGGTGACATTCTGTTGCTATATATGGTACTAAAGTGTCAAATTAAGCCAATTTATAACTGTATCTGTAGTGTTGTCTAATTAACCCAACTAAATATCACTATAGACAATCTGTGTTACATCTGTTTGAAATGCACTTGTATTATACACATCTTGGTGGAGCGCAGTTATCTCTGCAATGTTTGCTGAAATGCATAGGGGTCATTGTCAGAACACTGAATTGCTGTTTTTTAGGATAGTGTGATTACAATATTTTTACTTATATTGCATCTATCACAAATATATTCCTACAATAATATAACAGAAAGTATAGGAAATCTTTATGAGGTTTCTTGAGGAATGTTAATTGAACGGTGCATTGTGAAAAGCTTAGCTAGAATTTCAATACTTTAAGTATATGTTCAATAAATCTAAAATAGTCCATTGAATGGTCATGAATATCTGTCATTGGAGATAGCTGATCATCTTAGGTCCATAAATATTGGTAAATATCTGTCATTGGAGATAGCTGATCATCTTAGGTCCATTGGTAAATCTATCTTTTAGGGGGTAATTCAGCAAGGTACGAACTCGTCTTGCGAAGCTTCGATTCACCTTGTCAAAATGGTTATGCGTTGGCTTCTCTCCTACACGCGCACATCAGCGAACGCTTTAAATCAGAGGTTTATAAAATAAAGCATTGAAAGTGATTCCAATCAGCGGTTCTTCCAAACACATGAAGTCTCACTCCCAAAAATGCTCATAGTCATAACATATTCATGAATGTAGAAAGTATTGCCAGATTCACATATAAAAAGAAAGAGAAGTTTCCATAGCATAAAACCTTCAATTTATTAAATGCAAACATAATGGATATACTCACAAAAGACTGTAGTCTAAAAATCAGTGTAAATATACATAGAACCAAGGGTAAGGAGAGGAGCAGCACAAGATTTGGAATTTATTATTTATTGGACATTTGTGTTCATTATTATTATTATTTTAACATACATACATACTGTATATATATATATATATATATATATATATATATATATATATATAAAATTGTATTTTTTTTTTTTTAGCACTACTTTGCACTTTTTTGTTCTTTACATCATTAAAAGAGCTAGGTAATCAAATATCTACTTGGCTCCCCAAAAGTCTTCTCTTCCAGTCTATGAAGAAGTCCTGGACGGGCCAAAGTTGTCTTCGACGCCCTTACTCCTCATCTTGATAAATGTTCTTGGTCTGGCGTAACCCAAGGGACTCTTCTTTTCTTGATACGCAGCCACCACCAGTGCCCGCTGCCTACTGCCTCTGAAAATAAAAAAACATCACAAGTCTGTCTTCTCCTCGCCAGCACTGAGGATCTTCCCACGTTCCTCAGCTATTTTATAGGGTTCCCCGGGACCCTATTTATAACTGAGGAGTAGACCTGTGAGGAAACTACAGGAATTTTGTCTCTTTATATACCCTATGCATCTCAGCAATTAACAGTCGGGAAGAAGCTTGGGGGTATAAAAGGTTCCTCTGAGGTAGAACTTTTATACCCCAAGCATCTTCCTGATTGGTTATGCAACCCTAAATTAATATGCATAAAATAAATATCTACAATGAATTTCAACACAATGTAACATAAAATATTGCATATCTTGCCTTACTCAGTGCCTGGTCCTTTAACAGTGATGGATCTTCAGGAATATATACTTGTAATTTTTTTCTCTCTTTTACTACGCTGAGCACTAGCTGTATTATAAACTAGCAACACTATATAAATACAACTATACATACAGGTATCAATACTTAAAGACAATTTAAGGCTTGCCTGTGATGTCAGATGACCAAATGCCCTGGCTCTAACGTTAATGTCAGTAACAAACATCTAAATTCCTTTTGAATTGGCAAGGCAGTTATTTAAATATAACATTTGTAAAATTGCTATCTTTTGAAGCTTAATTCATGATTTTTTTTATTGATTTCCAATTTTACCTGTGTGGTGAATGAAATATAATCTTTTTCAATCTACATTAATTATGTCACACAATGTACCTTGCAGCCTGAGTCTACAAATTTGTCTCCGACTGAACATCTCAACAATGAGCGAAAAAGATGGCAACACAGACAGCCTCTTCCTGAAGGAGGATTCGACTAAGGATGTAGACCCTGAAGGACAAGTTCACAATTGGCAACATGCTGTGCGCAAGAGAATGTCTCATGCAGGAAAACATATCAGAGAGATGACCTGGAGAAAAGTCTGTGCTTTTCTTCGGAGAAATGCTTTTGTAATACTCACCATTGCAGCTGTGGTACTGGGTATGATATGAAGTTCTTCACATTCAGAAATTTGTGCTAAGCATGTTCATTGGCGTTTTAATCCCGCTGATATCATTTTATTTATTGTTCTTCCTATTTTACACCCCCATGATCTTCTCACACCATGCTTTGTTGTTGCTTTTTGTGTCGGTATACTCTTTCATGTCATTTTGTTTGTCTCTTTGCACTGAATTACTGAAACAAAGGCTTCTCTGTATCAGAGGTGTCCAGATGCCATAAGTGAACCTTTTACTTTGTGCCCAGGTATCGTTTTGGCCTTTGCTTTACGGCCCTACAAAATGTCCTATCGTCAGATTAAGTATTTTTCCTTCCCGGGAGAGTTGCTTATGAGGATGCTCCAGATGCTGGTCCTGCCCCTCATTGTGTCCAGCTTGGTAACAGGTAAGATTTAAAAGCTCCTAGAGGGAATTACTTGCCCTTTATTTTTGTATTCCTTACAAATTGCCCCATAGATGTCTATGTCCATTTCAATGATCTGATATTTTACATTGGGTTATCATAAACAATTTAGGACTTGGTTGTAAATATGGGGTCCCCAAACTTTTTACACATGGGGCCAGTTCACTGTCCCTCAGACCGACGGAGGGCCGAACTTTAAAAAAACCTATGAAAATCCCTATGGACACTGCACATATCTTATTTTAAAGGAGAACTAAAGTAAAAAATAAAAAAGGACTTTTAAAATACTTACCTTATACAGAGCTGAATTAGCCAGCTCCCGATGCTTCCTTCACAGCACTGGCTGACTGAGAAGCCAGCGCAAAGCTCCTCCCACCTTGCTTCACCTCGGGTGTTTTAGGGCTTAAACATCATCATGTTCATTGCGGGGGTCAATGAGAACGCTTCCCACAATGAGCGTGATCATGTAGAGGCTGGGGAAACAGGAAGAAGGAGCTACGTGCTGGCTTCTCAGTTAGCCAACGCGCTGTGAAGGAGGCTTCGGAGGAAGCTTCGGCTGCCGGCTAATTACAGCACAGCTCATGCTGTGACTGTAATCAATTGGCTCTGTATAAGGTAAGTATTTTAACTTTTTTATTTTTTACTTTAGTTCTCCTTTAACTTCAAAGAGGACATTTTACTGCATAAAAACTTGAAACTTTAAATTCCTGCTTTTAATTGGTTTGTGTTGTCTTTTTTTCTCAAATGATTGCAACCAAAGTGGGCTTTCTGGCATTCTTTTTAGATATGTATGATCTAAAGCTATGCTGGTATATATATATATATATATATATATATATATATATATTGTAGGGAATCACTCACTTGCTGCTGCAAATCTTTCCCAATAAACGGGCATCCAGTCGGTTTCTTTTCTTAAGAAAATGCGTTTATTTACAATTCAAGTCCAACAAAAGGCAAAAATAAAGAAAATCATAACTCCAGCCTGGCTTGGCACAATAATGACATCCAATGTACAGCAGGGAGATACCTAGTTTCCTTTCTAGGCGTATCTTTATCCCACCACACGAACCTTTTTAGTCCGTAACTCGCAATTCACAGAGTCCCAGTAATTTGCAACCTAAACACACTTTAGCAATGCTGCACGCACACACAGAGAGACCTTCTCCGTCTTTCTCTCACACTGAGAGAGACTCATGCTCTTTCCTAGCTAACTTGTGTTTCTTTTTAAACTAGTTTTTCACCCCCAGGTGCTCTAAATTAGGTAAAACCTGAGATGGAGCATAGGAGTGGCCATCCCACCCAATCTCTACAGCCACTCCTAAACCCTGGGCCCAAACTCCAGTTTTAAACAACCTCTGACAGTTTAACCCTGTCAGTTTTCTTATTCCAACGGTTTTCATGCCAGAGTTACCGGCACATACACTCCATCCATAGACCTGCTTACAATATATAGGAATCAGTAGGACGAGGTGGGGATTTGCTTACTTACCAGACAAAAAGATGCCTGCAACTACAATGAAGAGAAACAAACTCTAAATAAAACAAATCAGGCATTTAACGTTTTTATCAATGCTATGTAGAAATAAATGCAGTGCCAAACTAAAGGCAATTTTTTTTTTATTTCCTTGAGTTACTGGTTAATGTCATCCTAGGAGGTCTTGGTCTACTATCACTGTACAAATTAACATGTTTTCACTTGGAAACAGGAAACCTTAAACGTGCTCTTCTTTTTCCACAGCTATGCCAGTGCATATGTCTTTTCTTCTCAGGATTTGGGAAGACACTTTTCATTATATGAGATGCTTAGGGGCTTCTTGGCTAAAGTCTGAGGGGGGAATTCACTATAGAGCGAAGTGAGGTCCGGATCCTTCGCCTCACTTTGCACTGACTGTTATGCGCTTGCTGATGTCCTGCACGCCGACATCAGTGAACGCTTTAAAGGGATTCCAGTCTCGGCGAGGCGACTTGAGTGGTCTCGCCGAGACTGGAATCCCTTTAAAGCATTCGCTGATGTCCGCATGCAGCACATCAGCAAGCGCATAACAGTCAGTGCAAAGTGAGGCGAAGGATCCGGAGCTCACTTCGCACTATGGTGAATTCCCCCCTAAATTGTTGCGTAACGGTGTGATTTCACCAGCTAAAGACACAATAAACTTATAAGCATCTTTATAACAAGAATATTGTCACGGGCATGACTTTACAATGGAAAAATTGTTGTGGTCATGCATTTGTTATGGGAATCCGCTGTTGTGTCAATTCAACAGTCGAATTCTCACTTCAGTCAATAACCCCCACTGTGTTATGTCATTAAACATGTCATTTAAATTTGAAGGCAGAATGGAAAGGAAAGTCTTTCCAATGATTCGGGAAGATTGATCCAGACTTCTTATTACAGACTGTGGGGGTTATTCACTAAAGTCCGAATTGTTGCGTATAGGTGCGAATTTGCTAGATAAAAACAGTTGCAATAGGCTGCTACTGTCGCAGTCGCATCGTCATAATGAGAATATTGTCGCAGTCACAACTTTATTATTGGAAAATTGTTGCAATCTTAACTTTAAAAAAAAAAATTGTCGCAACGTTACAATGGGGAAATTGTATCGATTTGCTATGGGAATCCGCTGTTTGCTAATTCGACAGTTGAATTTGAAGCTTAGTGAATAACCCGCACTGTATGTTGAAACTGAGTTTTTTTGTTTGAGTTATTCATTTCATCGGAAGGTTATTTTTTCTACTCTGCGGTTGGCCGTTGGAAATTGGTAAAATATATTGAACTGTTTTTCAGGAATGGCATCTTTGGACAGCAAAGCATCAGGCAAGATGGGATTACGAGCAGTGGTATATTATACAGTCACCACCTTCATAGCTGTCTTTATTGGCATAATCATGGTGATTATCATCCATCCAGGCAAAGGTACCAAGGAGAACTTGCAATCTGAGGGCAAAATTGAGAGAGTACAGGCAACAGATGCTATTCTGGACCTAATTAGGTAATATAACGGTCAGGTAGAATTTTCCAATGGTTCCTCGTTGTTAAAGTCCCCTATATATCGGACACTAACCTGAATTTTAATAAAGAAAGTTTTAGCTATGCATACTTCCTGAAATTCATTTACACTTCTTAATGTCTTTTAAAACTAGCAGATCTTTTATAGGTTAGTAGAGTTATCCACTTTATAATTCATTTTTAGTATTTTTTTTTTGGGGGGGGGGGGGAGTAATATTTTACGTTTCCTTCACAATATTTTTCCTTGTTTACATTTTTGTTCTTTTTTTAATTGAAATGGTCAGATTTACATTGCTAGGGTCCATTAACCTAGCAACCAGCCACTGAATTAAGTACAGACTACAGGCTGGACAGTATAGTTTCTGAACAGTATAAGAAGTAGTGAAAAATACATTCTAAATAAAATAATTAACTAGCCTAATTAAGTGAAGCACTGGTGGGTCAGTGGCCCAAAAAAATAGGAACAAAAAAAGAATGATGAAAGCAAAGCAAAAAGATGACGTTAATCAAAGTGAAATCATGTTTTTAAAAAATAAAAATGATAAATGAAATATTAATTGCATAATGTCTCACAATGATGCTATCTACAATATACTAAAATGAACGCCAAGTTGGACAACCCCTTGAACTAGCATTTACATTTCTTGTTCTTTACATGTTATTCTAATCATTTTATTACTGTTACAGTATATGTTTCTCCAAGGAATGGTATCACTGCATTAACCCAAGGACACATTTGTCTTATAACCCAAACTGGGTAACACTGACACATTGCCCATATTCACTGTGGCTCTGTAGTAGGGCTGCTAATGAACGCTAGCGGTTGTTTGCTCGCACAGCGCCCGCACATAAGATTTTTTTTTATTTAAAAATTCCTTTTATATTTACTTTGTAGGCCTCATTGTCCCAACTTATAACTATATCTAAAATTGATTGTCACTGACTAGGTGAGTGTTTCATTGTGCCCCCCCTTGCCCCGCACCCCCACTCATCTTCAACAGCGCCGTTGATAGTTTAAAAAAAAAAATGCACGCGAGCGCCCCCCTGGACAGCCGGCACCCCTAGCATCTGCCTATTCCTCCTAATGGAAGGGCCGGCCCTGACTCCATGTTGTAAGGTAAAAGGTCCAGAGGCTGGTAGTGACATTGCATCATGCTTCAGAGCATTGCTGAACCTGATATTTATATTTTAGCAAATATTAAGAGAGGATACACTTGTTGCTTACCTTCAGCCCCAAGTATAATGATAACAATAGAAATGCATTAAGAGACAAACCCAGACACACACAAAATGTACTTAGTATAACTATAACATACAGTACATGTTCCAGAAAGAACTGACATTGCTGCCCACCTCTGCTTTGATTCCAATGTAGTTGAGATTATGAGGTGCAGAGGCTCTTGGGAATTAGGGTTCACCAAACCCACTTGCGACAACTTGTAGAATTACTACAACAATCCTATGGTAGAAAGTTAGGATTTTATGAAGTACTCATGACTGTGGTTCTCAACTTTTTTTGTCATGATGACCCTTTATCCGTGACCGTGACAATTTTAAAGTCGCGACCACAGCAATAATTTCATAGCAAAGCCACAACTGTGACAAAATTCTCATTATCATATGGGAATATCGTTGCGGTTGCGACTTTACTGTAAAAATATTGTCACGATCACCATTTTAAAATAGTTGCGGTCGTGGATAAAGGGTATCAAAAATCCACGACAATCCCGAGGGGTTTTAGGTGACCCCTTGGCATATTGTCATTTGATCCCAAAAGGGATCGCGACCACCTAGGTTGAGAACCACTGGATTATGAAATATCATAAAATAATAGCTGATAATAGATAATTTTGGGTAATTTAGGATAAGGCTACCACATGAAGTTTGTAAGGAAACCAGGAGGTTGACAATAAGTGATTGACACTTTTTTACAACATCCTAATTAAAAAAAAAGGTGGAATTTAACCTCTCCTTTCCTTCTCACAAGATCATTATTATATATGTCTCTATGTCTCCGATATGCATTGTGTTTTGCTTCCAGCAGCTCAATGTTTCCTGAATCAATATCATGGCTTCATTGAGATATCCTGCTGGTTTTTTCCCTGCCAGGAGACATTCATCAGTAGATCATTTAATCTCTCATTTTCTGCACTGAAATATTCTGTACATTTGGCTTATTGGTTTCCCTTTTCCCACAGGTAGAAACGAGCTACTTAGGGGGGAATGTATCAAGTGGTGTTATCGCAATGGTAAAAATAGGTGCTAAAAAAAATAACAGCTATTTACCATTAGATGTGCGCCTAATAATAACTTCAATTTTTGTGTAAAAATGTTAGCAATTTGCATCCTTTTTTTTACACTAATTATTGGTTTGTGTAAAAAATGTGAGCATTTCCCATTCGTGTCCAAATGTTAACAATTTTCAAGCACAAATAATAATTTGCTAACATTTTGCTAATATTTGGACACAAACGGGAACTGCTAACATTTTTTACACAAATGTGTACCTGGTTCTCTAACGCCAGGGTTTAGGCAGGCGTTAATTTTACTTCTTATAACGGATCTTAAAACCGTTCTAACCTTCATGAATCAAGTGCGCCTGGTCTTAATCACTGATTTTTGCAAAAAATAAAAAACAGGCGCAGCTAATGCAAAATGGACGCAGACTGAATGATAAATTGCTAATAAATGGACGCAAAGTAATTTGTGTTTATTTTTTACATCAACACCACTTGATACGTTTACCCCTTAGGGGGTTATTCACTAAGGTGCGAATTCGACTGTCGCAAACAGCGGACTCCCATAGTAAATCCGCTACAATTTCCCCATTGTAATGTCGCGACAATTTTTTATAGTTAAGATTGCGACAATTTTCCCATAAATCCTCATTATACAGATGCGACTGCGACAGTAGAAGCCTATTGCGAATGTCTTTATCTGGCGAATTCGCACCTACACGCTACTATTCGGACTTTAGGGAATAACCCCCTCCGTGTTAGGCAACATTATAGAAAGGACCTTATTATAATTTTCATTATTCATTTACACCTTTTTATCAGTGGGAGCCTTGGGTGGGAGAGGAAAGAATGAATTTAAATAAATCTAGGAATTTTCTTTTATTTCTTTCTCAGGAATATGTTCCCTCCCAACTTGGTGGAAGCTTGTTTTAAACAGGTCAGTACATGAAAGAAACGAAACCGATCATTTGGATTTACATTTTCATATGAAGGAGGAGTGGAATTCTAACTAAGGATTCCTGGCCAGGATGTGAAAGTCAGCACAACATTTTTAAAAGTAATCCTAAATGATGTCAGTTTTCACTAGCCTACCAAAGGGTTTTCCAACTGATGAAAAGTATAGACTTTTTCTATTAAGTTTAAAATATATTATATTCTTAGCTAATTACCCAAACAAGTACATTGCACACACCTACAACTACTGAACTGAATCTGGCCTGTTGCTCTCCCAACTCATATCTTTCCCGGTCTATGTCCATTCAGGAACATATATCAGTGGGGCACCATTTAATGAAGTATAGTAACATGGCAATCAAATATCAGTTAGCATTAACAGGGGTCTCAAAAACATGGCCCCCAGAGCTCTCATCTGGGGCCTGCAGGGACAGCAGAAAGCAGAGAGAGAAGCATGCCCCCTAGTGGCACAGAGGGAGCACCCTAAAGCACCATCAGTGGTAGGGGTGAAGGACTGCAGGGGTGCGCTGCCAATGAACACACAAGAAAAAATGGCAGGGGCACGCATTGTGGCACATCAATTTACATTTTTTTTCTATGAGAAGCCCATTTACCTAGTTGTGTTTGAGACTCCTGGGCTAAAATAATGTCCTTGAAATTAAAGACTATCTTATCCCTTTATTTTCTAAGTTAAAGTTTTGTCTATGTTCAATGAATAACATCATTAGAATTATCAGAGAGGCAATGAAATTCAAGTCATTCATAGGCTTTTTGACTTTCCTTTAACAAATTTAACCAGTATTAGATTTCCCTATAGGCAAGAGCCCTGTGCAGATCAGAGGAATAGGCGCCTCTTTCCTAATCAGGGGTGTAGGCAGGGGAGAATCAGAAGCATAAATTATAAGTAAAAAAGTATTTTAATTACATTTGTGATTTTACTTTATGTAAAATAACACAAGGCACAAAGCATCCTATGCCTATAAGCTCCTGAGATGTAAATCTGGCTTTGAATTTAACATTAAATTTTGCCTGATACAAATGTTTGTTTGTTTCTGTCAGTATCAGAAAATCCTTGTATATTTGTTTTTTTTATTGTAGTACAAAACCCAGTATAGTACAAGGGTCTACAAGGTACCTGTTGTTCAACACCAGAACTATACACTGACCACAGAAGAGCTGAATATCAGCAGTATTTTGGAGAATGTGACTCGAGCAATGGGCATACTTCAGGAGGTTATAAATGTGGAGGAGGTTATACCAGTTCCTGGCTCAGCAGGAGGTGTAAACGCACTGGGTCTAGTGGTCTTTTCCATGTGTTTTGGACTAGTGATCGGGAACATGAAGGCACAAGGAAGGGCACTCAAGGAGTTCTTTGACTGCCTCAATGAGGCCATAATGAGGCTTGTGGCAATCATTATATGGTGAGATAAAATCTAAATTAATCATTTTTTCCAATACCTTGGCAGTGTCACTTTTAAAAGTGTATAAATAGAATACTTGCATTTGTGTCAGATAAAATCATCACCCTAAAACTTGATGAATCTTTTGACATATAATGGGAGAAACTTATTAAAATTGAAAATATCAATATTGCGATATCGAACGATTTTTACCGATATCGGTCGTTTTTCGATATTGCCACTATCGGTCATTTTTATCGATATTGCGATATTGGCTGGTTTTCAAAATTGATATTGCCAATTTTTGCCGATATTGTGATATCGGAATCTCGATATCACAATATCGGCAAAAATAGGTGATATTGGAACCGCGATATCACAAGATCGGCAAAAATTGGTGATATTGGAACCGCAATCACCAATTCTTGCCGATATTGTGATATCTTGGTTCTGATATCAACGATTTTTGCTGATATCATGATATCGGAACAGCGATATCACTGATTTTTGATGATTTTTTTGCCAATATCGTGATATTTCGGTTGTGATATCACTGAATTTTGCTGATATCATGATATCTTGATTTGATATCACCAATTTTTGCCGATATCACCATTTTTTGCTGATTTTTTTGTTGATATTGTGATATCTCAATTCCGATATCACCAATTTTTTTGCCAATATCATGATATCGGAACCACAATATTGCAATACCGATATCACAATATCTGTAAAAAATTATTCGGTCTCGTGATATTGGCAATATAAATATCACAATATCAGGAAAAATCATTCGATATTCAATTTTAATAAATTTCACCCATAATCTGACATATTATGGCATGTCTGTGGAATCCTATTTATGTTTTGAACTGTTTAAGTTTATTTAATTGGTTCTATCATTTCGTGGACTAGCTGCATCAACCTGTCTAATATCTTCTGTGCAGAGGGATGATGTATAGTTACATATTGGCGGCCAAATCATACCTAATACATCAGAATATACAATTGAGCTTTTATATGTGGTAGAACAAGTCTGTTTTGCAACATTGTGCTGTCCTCCTTATGTGAGCAGTGGGAATAATTCCGACAGATAAACTCCTCCCAGAATAATTCACTGGCACAGGAGCTGGGTCCAAATTCAGCTTTTATTGTTTGGGTCGGATAAAACTGGGGAACAGAAAGAATAAGACATCTTACTAATGGGGATGACATAATAAACTGCGTGATAATCTATAGAGTGCAACAGTACATTTGTACATGAGCAAACATAAGATACTATACACTACAATGGGTATTTACATATGCAGTATATGACATCCTAACTGTAAATAGGGTGAACACTGGGGCAGTGCAAACATGGGATAATGCTAATCTTGTACACAAACTGTGGAAAAGCACAACAGAATGCACTAATATAGTGCTTTATCTGTGTGAAAATATGATGATAAGGGAAACCAAAAAGTCCCAATATACAAATGCAATGAGTAAATAGACACACACCACCATGTGTCGACAATAAAAAAGTGCTTAATAAGCGCTCACCAGATAATGTTTCATTTTTGGCTTGTAATACTACTCTGGTGTAAACATCTATCCCCAATGCTCTCTCCTGGCTCAATCAGCAACTCTCTTCAAACGAGAACCATTTCAAAACTTGTTATAGCCCATGAATGGAGATCTTAATCATCATGAAACACACATCTAGTGGTGATCCTCTCAAAATATGAACCACTACTTGCAATCCAAATATCCAAGGAGTACCGTAGTATAAATGAAACTTTTAATAATATACAATTAAAAAACAATAAAAATGTTCACAAATATTTGTTTGAAACACTTAAAATGGCTATATTGCCTCTCACTGTGGGGGTACTACCATATTGGATCAGTCTTTTGTGGTTCCAGACAGCATCACTTGACTTCCTCCCCAACTCAACGCATTTCGGAAGTATATTCCTTCATCAGGAGTCAGGAGACTTTTAATACTGAGACTGAAAGGCTGTAAAGCATTTAGCTTCTGGTAAGCATAAAATTCAGCCACAGGAGACTTAATTCACACAGAGGTGTCTGCTGCACATGGTGCATTTTTCAACATCATTTTCACTTACAGATTAAAGATCTGTCTAGTTATTATTTGATTGAGACGTTTGGTTTCTATCACCCATTAGTATAGTTCCTCAGAGGAATGACTTCCTGTTTTGGGTAAAGTACGGTGGCTCACAGAGAGCATTAGCAAAGTGCTAAGTCTGTTAAAACTAGACTGCATGCTATTTGAATAGGAAGGCTACTAGAAGGAGACATTACTATACATCACTATGTAGCAGCAAACAATGAAATAAACATGCAGAATAAAAACATGAATAAAACAATGCTGAAGGCATGACAAACATTCATTAAAAGTATGGTAGTTGGGTGAAATGGGGAGTTAGGTAACTGTTAAATAGGAACTATAGATGCCTTTTGTCTCCTCAGGTATGCACCAATTGGTATCATGTTCCTGATCTCTGGGAAGATTTTAGAGATGGATGACTTGCTGGTAATGGGAGGGCAACTAGGAATGTACACAATCACAGTAATAATTGGACTGCTCATACATGCTCTGGTGGTCCTCCCACTGCTGTTTTTCATTGTCACTCGAAGAAACCCTTGGCCATTTATTGGTGGACTTCTCCAGGCTCTTATCACTGCACTGGGGACATCTTCAAGGTGAGCACTGGGGAAAAAAGGAGAACTAAGGAAGATCTTGTAAGTTTTGCTTCCTAAAAAAGGTATTTGATTAATATTACTTTTATGTCATAAGACTTTCATACAGTTTTTTTTTCAAATCACCCGCTGTAAAGCAACCAGTTGTAGTCTTTAATGCTCTATAAGTAATGTAACAGTATCACTTAACTTTGCTAAACATACGTGTTATTTGTTTTAGAATGACCCAAATAAACTGTTGAACTGCCAGTTTGGTCAACATATTAGATACACCCTGTTTATATTAAAGGGGAACTGCAAGCTGATATTCCTAGTGGCTGATTGTGAAGGAGGCGGGAGTGGTGTATTAATTAACGATGTGCTTCTTTGCTCTAATGCCGCCTCCTGCTGATCTCAACATCACTCTTCTTCTTGTCTTCTCTGTGCAGGCTGAGAGTATTTCACTGTCCCACTTTCAGAATTACTCCTAGGAAAACAAGTGTTCAGTTCTCCTTTAATAGATTTATTTTCACATTTGTTTTCTGTATAAATTCAGGGAAATGTATTTGCATGTGCACAGAATATTCTGTACAAAGTGCATTCATCACATACATATTTCTGTTTTAATTGGAGATCGTATAAATCCCAATTAAACATGCTGAATGCATGTTTGACTATACCAAGAGGTAACCTTCAAACAAATTGTTATTTAATTATCCACAATGTATTCTAAAAATATAATTCTCATTATAGGAATACTCCTATCTTGCAAAATGAGCCATGTATAATTTCTCTAAATTTGTATGATGTCCCTTTAATCTTAAAGGCAACGCTTGGGTTTCCTCCAGGCACTCCAGTTTCCTCCCACAATCCAAAAATATGTGTCTGTCTATGTGTGACTGAATAGGAAAACTAGAATGTAAGCTCCACGGGGCAGGGACTGAAGTGAATGAAGAATCTCTAAAGCTCTGCGTAATATAGTAGCGCTATATAAAAAGATGAACAAATACAAAAATAACTGACTGCCTACATTTTGGGTCTTCCTTTACTTATCTCAGCTCTGCTACACTTCCCATCACTTTTAAATGTTTGGAGGAGAACAATGGTGTTGACAAGCGGATTACTCGATTTGTGTTACCAGTGGGTGCAACAATTAACATGGATGGAACAGCACTATATGAAGCACTGGCTGCAATTTTCATTGCTCAAGTCAACAACTATGAACTAAACTTTGGACAAATCATCACTATTAGGTAACACCTTCCATACTCTTCCATCTGAAATCCTGTGGTTATTAATATATCATTCTGCAGATTCCATTCTATATTGCCTTTGTGCGACAAAAGCTGGGATATGCCTCTGTCAAGGGTATTACTAGGTTTTGTGCTGTGTCAAGGGTATTATTAGGGATTGTGTTTACAAAATTGTGTTTTGTGTGCCCAACAAATCTTTTTTTTTTTTCTACAAAAGATAATTTTGTACACAGAATAGTTTTTTAAGAGAAATTATACTTTGCTCTTGAAGACAAACCAGTATATTGTGCACGTAAAAATAGACTAGTCAGTATGCTCATGATGATTAGGTGCCCTAATGCACGAAACGCGTTAGGGGGGGGGGCACTATCTGCTTTTAATTGTTTGTGGATTTACTTCATGTATCCTGCTTTTACTGCTAATTAAATACATTTGTGTTTTTAACCATTGGGAGTGCCAGAACCTCTTTTCTTTTATATTGTGCACGTAACCGGGTAAGTTCCCAGCTCCGGGTGTTACCCATTTATTTCTGCTGCCACAGTGGCTACCTGTGTTTCAAGGGGTTATAATTTTTGCCAGACAAATGAAAGAGCTTGGGTTCAGAATTTGACACAATAAGAAGTGAAGACTGCTAACTTTCTAATAAAAAGCTAGTAATGTACTAGCCAAATGTTAAAATGATGAGTCAATATGTATTATTCCTACTCTGTTTTCCTCACAGTATTACAGCTACTGCAGCCAGTATCGGAGCCGCTGGCATCCCTCAAGCAGGACTTGTTACCATGGTTATTGTCTTGACATCAGTTGGACTCCCCACAGAGGATATAACTCTTATTATTGCTGTGGATTGGTTTCTGTAAGTTTCAAATCACAACTTTTCTTGTAATTTGAGACAGATCATTGTTCTCATATTGGCGGATTAATTTTAAGCAAGATCATCTTATTCTTTATGCAATTGAATTCTTTATGCAGTTAAAATTTAAGTAGACACAGTAATTGAAAAGATAGATTAAAAAAACAATAGTTGTAATAACTATTTTATTCTATAGTATACTACACCTGGCATCAACTATATGCTAAAAGCAGTTATGGCCATGGAGAAATAAGCCTCCAGTGCATTCATCACTTCCTACAATGATCATCTTCTACCAGTACTCTCAGACACACACACACACTATTGCACAGATGACAGTCTGCATTCCCTGAAAAGACTTTGGGCCTTATTGACTAAAGGCTGAATAGTCTCGTGTAGCTCTGAATTTGCCTTTGAATCGCCACTTCCCCATGTTCCCTTATTGATCAAACTCTGCGATGTGGCAAATACGCATCTAATTTGGGAAACTACAATAGGCACAACCTTATGGCGCCCTTTAAATCACTTTGCATGCATGTGCACAAGAACTAGTACTATTGGCCAAGCAGCGGAGTCTGTCGCAGTCACGAATTTGACAAGGCAAATTCACCTGTTTGATTCTGCCACATCAGACTGGTGAATTGGGGGCTTGATGGCAGGGTTCCAGTGTGGCATAAGGCGACCTATTCATTCAAAAGTAACAGTGGTGACTGTGACTAAATTACTCTACTACTAAACATGAACAAGGGAGAAGAGGACATAAAAATAGATGTAATATTCACTTATATACAGTTAGTGCAGTGGTTCTCAATTATTTTCTGTCATGCC
>WMED01008558.1:2196-16842 GCA_019650415.1 Pipa parva | reverse complement strand
CTCCCCCAGTACACACTCTCCCAGTACACACTCTCCCAGTACACACCTCCCCCAGATGTGGGTGTTTTTATTTTTCATTTTTAGGGACCGGGGACCCTGGGCACTGGATTGTTACAACTACTGGTTGAGCCTTACAATAAAGATGGACAAATTCCAACATTTATTACAATGATTGGATGTGGGTGGATTAGAGTGCTTGTTGTCATGTGATTGCTTGCCCTCAGAAGCAAACACCTAATCGATAATTATTTTAATTTGATTGAAAAAAGGGCAACTTCTGTCAGTGTTATACAAATTTAGATCTAGTCTGATATTCACATAATGTAAAAAATCTAAAACTGATGCATCCCTCAATACTCAGAGGCTAACTGCTGTATAGCTGCCTGACTGCTGTAAAGCTGCCCGACTGCTGTATAGCTGCCTGACTGTTGTATAACTGCCTGACTGCTGTAAAGATGCCTGACTGCTGTAAAGATGCCTGACTGCTGTAAAGCTGCCTGACTGCTGTAAAGATGCCCGACTGCTGTAAAGCTGCCTGACTGCTGTAAAGATGCCCGACTGCTGTATAGATGCCCGACTGCTGTAAAGCTGCCTGACTGCTGTATAGATGCCCGACTGCTGTAAAGCTGCCTGACTGCTGTAAAGCTGCCTGACTGCTGTAAAGCTGCCTGACTGCTGTAAAGATGCCCGACTGCTGTAAAGCTGCCTGACTGCTGTAAAGCTGCCTGACTACTGTATAGTTGCTTGACTGCTGTAAAGTTTCTTTGGTTGTCAACAACAAATTAAAGGTGCAAAGTTTGATTTATTGTTTGTACATCATTTTACTATCGTTAATCTGCTAAAGTTTAAAGCAAACAATGATAGCCTTGTGACATGGGTTGCCTCACTACAAGCAGCAGCACAAAGCTCTATCCAGCAATCACACTTTGATCTTTCTTCCTTCTTCTTAATTACTTCATTACAATCTGTTTATTAGAAGAATAAGTGTAAAGTCCCTTTAACTCTATTACTGCCAGATCAAATCTGTACAAACAACTGGGTCATTCTCCAATGCAATGGAATAGAAACTAATGAACATGACTGCATGCCAGTCCAGCCGCCCACTACTGCTGGGATCTCACACACATAGTGGGAAGTGAGTGCAAGTGTTAAGTAGTGGTACAATTGCTTCCATAAACCAGTTCCTGGGGCCCAGCCAGAGAATGTATGGGAGAGCACACACTGGCTGGAGGGCAATGATTTATAGGTCAGGGAACAACACATGAAGGAAGGGACCCAGAGAATATTTAGTTAGGATTTAAGGTCTAGGAGGGTCTTCCACTTCCATAATTAACAAAGCCCATGCCCCCCCCCCCCCACACACACACACACACACACACACACCTAAATTTTACCAGGACAATTCTTCTTCTTAGCGTAGAACTTTTTACATTAGCTTATAGTTTTTACACTAACCTCATAGTCAGCCAAATATTATGGGATTTGTAGTGTAACAACAACTAGACATCTGCAAGGCTTAGGCATGGATGATCAAGTTTATTTCCCAAGGATTTATCACATATCTCTGTTCCAGGATGTAAATTGTACATATTGCCACATACAGTCACTAACTGTCCTTTTCTTAAAGGGACAATAACGCATGTAAAAAAAGTGTGTTCTATTTATCGGACACCAAGTTCAACAAGAGTTAAAATGACAGGTTTATGGATTCTGATGCAGGACCGGCTCTCCCATCAGGCCACATGGGCAGTTGCTAGGGGCGCCGGGTGTCCAGGTGGGTGCTCGCGTGCATTTTTTTTTTTTTTTTACTAGCGACGTTGGAGGTGAATGGGGGGCGCAGGGCAAGGGGGGCGGCACGGGGCGGGGGTGGCACCGGGTGGGGGGATGCCTATGGCGCCAATAGGGCCAGGGCCGCTACTGTTCTGATGTTTCAGAATAATCATAACAAAAACAAGCACAAGGAGCAGAAGTTATCAGCTAAACCTAGCCCATCCTCCTGTTACTTCTGTGCCAGCTGTTACCTATGTGCAGCATTTACGTAAATTACTAAGCAGCTTTTGACCCTCAGCTGTTAGACTGCTTTTCTACTGTTTTTCAGTCTATCAGAGCTGTCTTGTACTAAGTTTCCTGAAGAAAATGAAAGTGAATTGGAATTAGTTTCAGGAGGAGGGAGCATGCTCAGTTAGTGAGCTAAGCCCTTGATTAAGGGGGAGGGGCTAGGATTAGCTGAAAACCTAATGTCCAAATGCGTTTTTTTCTCTAATTGCTATGTCTATTCTGCAAAATCAGTAAACCTAAACCTGTTATCATTTCCTGTAATTAATACTAGGTGGCCATTAAATAGAAAGCTCTTTACTGTATTTACAGACCTTAGTGGCCCTTTAAGCCATCATAAGAATGGGAATGTGCCACACATCCTTGAATATTTGTGATAAGATTTTCACAGGGTGTCAAACATTTCATGCTACAGGAGCGAGAAATTGTAATGGCTCATGGAATTAGCCTTGGACGTGGAGCCAAGGCCACCCGGCTAACCCCATACTCCAGATAGGTCTATTTTATCTACCTGTGCTATGAAGGCTGCATAGATAGATCCTAGCAGTACTTGGAACCCTCAGGAGAACCAATACCTCATTCTACAGGCCGCTAATGATGGAAAATTAATAAACAGAAACTAGAATGTCTTTCTTGGTGATGAAACCATTAAACTTTGTATTAACACTATTTCTTTTACAATCTCAATAACCTTCCTTTTCACAAACGTGTTGTTTTCTTGTCTTCAGAATCTGCCCCTGTTTTTGCTCTAGGATAGCTACAGCAATATTCTCTATACAGAATAGCAGAAACCCCTTCTCCGCATCCATGCATTAGGCATTATCTGAAAGCATGGAAGCCAGAGAATGATATGGATGCGCCTGTAGCCTTGGTACTGTGGGGGGTCTAACCTGACATTGAGTTTCCTCTAATAAAGCACGCTAAATTAATGAACACTTTGGGGGCGCAGCAGTTTGAACCAGCTGTACCTTGTCTACAAGCGAGACCACTGTGCAGTTGTACCCTCCCAGAACAAACAGATGCATGTTTTGAGTCTCAGCACAACAGTTTTTACACACAGGTACACACAGCCAGGTTTTTATCTGACACCGTAGCACCACAATGTACTGTGTAAAAATGCAGCTGAAAATGCTTCATAAGTGTACATAAAATGCTATATTAATGCTACAGTATGCTGCTTACTTTTTAAAGTATCTTCTCCAGGATTCTGTCCTACGTCCTCAGCCATGTTTAGTCTATTGCGCTCTCTGCGTTGATTTGGTATAATATATCGCTAGGACATATCCTTCTTGCACAATTTTAGGCATGGAACTTTCGTATTTCAGGAGAGTGAAGACTAGTGTTCAGTAGCATAATATGTCTATAAGAAATGATGAATAAACTTGTAGTAAATTTACCATGCCAGTTACACATCCAAAAATTGTATGACATAAGGAATATATAGAGGGACTACATTTTGTAGTTTGGTGTACATGGTTTATATATTCTTCTGTTTGCATTAAGGGGGTAATTCACCATAGTGCGACGTGAGCTCCGGATCCTTCGCATCACTTCGCGCACACTGTTATGCGCTCGCTGATGTCCTGCACGCAGACATCAGCGAACGCTTCAAAGGGATTCCAGTCTCGGCAAGACCACTCGAGTCACCTCTCTGAGACTGGAATCCCTTTAAAGCGTTCGCTGATGTCCGCGTGCAGGACATCAGCGAGCGCATAACAGTGTGTGAGAAGTGATGCGAAGGATCCGTCGCACTATGGTGAATTACCTCCTAAGTCACTTAGGTGACCGTTGCAATCCAAAGATATTATCCACATATCTGATGTAATAATAGTTTGGATGAAAGCAGGTTTTGTAGAAAAATCTCATGTTTGATTTCATTCATAAAATCATTGGCATCATATGTTGCTGAATGTAATATCTGAATGGTTTCACAATAATGTGGCATCATAAGTGTAAGATTGTGACAATATTATAGCTACATATATAATATTATGCAGGGTGACCGATCTTACTTTAAAGCATGGAAAACCCATTTTCATGCACACACACATGCAGGTATAATCACATACATATATATATCAAACACTTATCGTAAAATAAATGAAACAGTTAATCTGTTCCCACTCTATTCCTGCTGGAAATGTATTAGCACTTTATAATTTTTGGTGCTATCAGCAATTATTTAAAAACTCACCAGCACAGAAATCTCTTAGGGAACGGCAGAAGATTCACTAATTACACTTAAGCTGTGCACCTGGAAATAGAAGTAGAGATCCAATCCCTAGATCATGCAGAGAGACAGAGGGGTAATGGGGTGTGCAGGAGGTACAGGCATCTTAGATTTTCAGGATCAAGTGGCAAAAGCTTTGAACTGTTCAGAAAGATAAATTGTAGGAGAAGTTCCGTACGCAAAGATGGCTTCCATTTTCATACTTTTTCACGAGAATTTAATTTAAAAAATAAAAATCAAGTGACAAAAAGAAAGCTGAATTGATTAAAAGATGGAAAAAAACTACGTTTCAGTTTTCATCCCTGAAAAGTTCTTTTCTTTTCCCATTTTACTGTACTTTAGCTGTTCTTATTATTGTTACATAATAGATAACGGTTTCACCCCGGGTCTGGAGTGACAGACAGTTTTTCCTATGTATTGTATTTATTCATTAATATAGCGCTACTATATTACGCAGCGGTTTACAGAGACTCATCATTGGCTTCAGTCCCTGCCCCGTGGAGCTGGTATTGAAATGAGAGTCAGTTTGATTCCAGGGTTAATAAAGGCTGCAAAAAAAAAAAGAGTGACACACTTGTTAAAGTATCAATTATACCATAAAAACAACAACATGACAATCATTCAAACACAACACTTCTTGTCTCTGAAGATGGTTTCATTCATTTTATCGTTATTTAATCTTCACTAATAGCAGCTATTCTGTATATGTTGGTTAAACACACACACACAAACACACACCATTGTTTTCTATAGAGCTTTGGTTAATGAATATTTATGAAGTGCCCCAGAAAGCCCACTATTAAAGTTAAACAGTATAGTTTCATGACACCGTTTAGAATTTTTGTCTCTTGGAATACATAAGCTATCTGCTATCTATCATAAGGCATTTGGTGCATTTTTTGTTGGTGTTACTGTCGCATTTAAACACAACTGAACAACAAAAAAAAAGAGAGTGCAAAACCTTTAAACAGTTTTTCATCCTTCCATAGATTTACTTTAGAGGTTAAGGGGGTTATTTACTAAGGTGCGAATTAGACTGTCAAATTCTCAGCAAATCCGCGACCGCGACAATTTCCCCATTGTAAAGTCGCAACCGCATCAATATTTTAAGTTGCAACTGCGACAATTTATCATAATAAAGTCGAGACTGCAACAATATTCTAATTATAAAGATGCGACTGCGACAGTGGCAGCCTATTGCAACTGTCTTTATCTGGCGAATTTGAACCTATACGCAACAATTCGGACTTTAGTGAATAACTCCCTAAATCATAATTATTTACACTCATTTTCCAATGAAGTATCAAAACTGCTCAAAGAAAACAAATCTTACAGTCTTTGCTCCCCCAATATGGACCAAATCATTATTGTGTACCTTTAATAAACATATATCTTGGACTTCTTCTGAAGTCCTTATCAAATCTATTTAGAGCACAGACAGGTCAATCAGGGGCATTGCTAGGCCTATTACCTGGAATTTTACTTGCAGTGAGTACAATATAGACACAGAGGCACCATCGTATTGCACTATAGATTAGTATAGACTGGACTGGTTTGAACCATTCTACAGGTGTAGCCTCAGATGTAGGTCAATGCCCTAGATCTCATAGGAGCCAACCACTATCCCTGCTGAAAAGGAACTAGTTCTGCTAGCATTGACAGTAATAAGCAAGTATCATTGGTTTAATTCATTTACTTGTTTTAATTCAAAATCAAAAAGGTTACTGTGATCATAGTGACTTGTTTTATACACTGTTATGGTAATTACACCGCTAAAATGGATCCTAATTCTTGTTAATAATAAACTGAAGTATTAAGATAGAAAGATGTCCATGAATAATGGTGTAACTTTATGTCTATGGTTACTATTGGCAAGGATAGTGACCACTAGACTTTCAGTAGCAATGTAGATGGCCATCTGTGTAGACTATAGGTGTGCGCACAGGGTGTGCCTGGTGTGCCCGGGCACACCCTAATGACAGCACGCAGGATGATACACCGTGTATAAAAATGCCAGTGTGAACCTAGCCTTAAGATTTTTTTCTTTATGGGCACACCCTAATTAAATGGCCTGCACACACCTATGGTGTAGACTGCCACAATGTAGACTGCTGGATTAGTGAATGGTGCTATCTATTCTACATTACTGCTTTGGGGTTTTTGGTGATTTTGCACAATGTGGTAGCACAAAATAAGCCATGAAGTGAGTAATGTGTTTCATGGAGTAGAAACCACAAGCCAATGCTTTATTACAGAGACACAATATTGTCAAATCTTAAACGTAAGCATGACAGGGAATAAAATAAAGCAGTGGGTTGTAAATCTTGTTTTGGTTTTTTTAATCTGGCTCCTAAAGAATCAGTAGCAAGTGAGATAATTTACTGGGGAAAATTAAATGAATTTCTATGGCACAGAATCCATAGTAATCCATTCAACGTTAAAGTTCTACCCCATGGAACATTTGTTCTGCTAGCTGAGGAAAATGAGATATGCAGAAAACGCCGTACTGCAGCGCTGCATCAAGTCAAAGATCAGTAACTCTTTAGGCGCCAAAGACAATGTCCATCAGATATAATATTTCAAGCCAAGGTAGACATCCCTAGCTCTTCAGTAAAAATAAAAGGCAGGACGGAGGTCGGTCAGGAGATACTGGGGAGTTTAGGTTATTCACACCTGGAGGATCAGAAAATATCTATGACGTACTAGAAAGAAAATGCCAGCAGTTTGTTGTCATTATTTGCTTTTATCCAACCTCTTCTCATTGATACTTCATACGCTAACCCTCACCTTTAGGTTACATGCATATGATGAAGAAAACCATGATGTGTTTGTATAAAGACGCGCTGCTACTGCTCCCAGAATCCTTAGCCAGATACCATCTCTCTGAAGGTGAAATTCTAATTGAAATCAGAAGAAGGTGACACGTTGAACTTACTTATATATTTTCATGCGTGTTGAAATTTTTTTTAAGCATTTCTGTGTAATTAACAAATGAACTCCACCTAATTATTGTTATCCCAAGAGATTATTTTGCACAGCCCACTACCCACAATCCCAAGGTCTGGAAAAAAAAACAAACACTTTAACAGAGTTTAATTTTGTTAAATGGCTGCACCCTAGTAACTTGTTTAAAATAAAAAAAAAGCGACATTTACTCTAATATTAAAGCTTAAAACGTTAAATTATTTTTAAAATTACTGATTAACAAAAAAATTGCATAGTGGACTCTCCCTAAACTGAACAGTTCCTGCATGCTCTAATAATAGTAATAAAAGGATCAGAAAGCACAATAAGAAATAGCAAAGTGGTATAGCATCAAAGTGCTACGGAATGGAAGACACACTATTTATAATTACTGAGCAATAAAAGAGAAAAGGCCGAGAGAGAAGCTTCTAGAAAGAAATATTCAAAATGTATCCTTGAAAGAGTTTGTTCCAATCGGTTAACCCTTTCACTGCTTGGCAAACTGCATCAATAGCTAAATGATCAAAGTATAGGATAAAAAGTCAGTTGTATTGTGGGATTTCCTGCAGGCAGAAAAAAAAACTGCTAAGTTGACAGACTGTCGCACTTTGAATGCATTTAATAAATTCCCTCTGCAGTGGGTGATAAAAAAAATCCCATTGCTCAGTAGGCCACATACTAATATATTTGTTAAATAGAGACCAAAATGTAGAAAAGAAAAAAAAAATCTTTTATTGAACTGGTCTACTCAAATGTTACATCTCAGAGTATCAAACGAAATTAGTATGGTCAAAATGGAAGCCATTATCTGTACAAAAGAAGAGGAAATTACACAGGGGTCTTGTTCTTCGGCGAGAGAGAAATATAGTCTAAACGTGGAAGAACAAGCGTGTCAGCATTTAACCCTCTAATCCCCTCCAGCAGAAAATAGGTTAAAAACTTACTGAAGCAGAAAATGTATGTTTTTAAAAAATAAAAGTGAAATGCCTTCAGTATAAGCCATTCTGATGCAGCTCAGATATTTACAGAATTATTATTTGCAAAAGGGACATTTTCTCTGTAGGAAATTGCCATAGAGCAAGTCGGACCTGTTTCTTTTGCCTTTCTTTGTGTTTATTTAGTTTCCACAAGCAAAAATAATAGTGTCAGGTTGAGTGCACAGATGCGTGCAACATGTTCAAGCGTTCAGCTCCACAGAACAGGCCGCAAAGGAAAGTGGAATGCGTATGGAGAGTGTATAGAGGGCATAATGTGCTTTATGGACTGATACAGAGATGGGAAGGCTTTCTATTCTTTCTAGTGAGCTCCAAATACATGAATGGACTGTCTGTGGGGACAACGTTCCCCTTCTTTATATTATAAGGATACTAAATTGCAGTTCACAGGGATGAAAAAAGACACAGGCCATCAAGTTCAATATCTTAAGTCACCAAGGAGTTCAATGATCATATATAAAGCAGGCAGCTGCAGGACTTATTCCTCAAAGTACAAATTATCGCATAAATGCATTCATTTGTGACAATTCACCACCTCCACCTTTGCGTATTCACCAAAATACTATTATTTTATGGTAAATTCCTGGACAGTTTGCCACAATATAGTGGTTGTGATTTATGGAGCACTTTGCTCCTTTACATGGTTAAAAGACAAGAACACTTTGGGTATTTATCATGTGCTGAAGTGACAATTCACCCATGAATTTCAGAAAAAATAAATTGGCAAATTAGTGTCAGGGTTCCTCTTCTGTTGACTGTTCACTCAAAGCGACAACATCAGCTGGGTGTTGTCTGCCATTTAATGAATGTAAAAAAAAACAAAAAAAAAAAAAACATTGTTGTAATTCTGCCACTATTCTTAGTGAGGTGGTTGCGTCCTTGTGAAGATGACATTGTTTCGCTGCAATAGACTTACTCATGACAAATTCGCTGCTAATATTCATCTGGCTATGCTCAGAAAAGCACTTTGTGAAAATGTGTGCGTCTCCGCCACAAGAAAATTAGGGAATATGCAGATTTGACTTTGCTACAATATGGGTGAATTGTTGATGTATAGTGAATTAATTTCAACATGCATAATTTGCATCGATATTCATAAAATGCTCTTTTCTGAATAACCCCATTCGGGTCTAGTTATAAATGTCTCAGAGCCCCAAGATGAATACTAACATCTAGAATTCCCAGAGCATGGGGTATCTGGGATTTTCTAGTAACATGGCCAAAGTTTGCCCAGTATAGTAATATATGGCAAACAACTAGATGATTCTATTTATTATCTGACATGCAATAATATTATAACATATAATTCATAGTTTTAGTTATGAAAAACCATGTTTATAGTTTGTTTTTTAATGACCGGGTGCCTTATACAATCTTCTTAAACAAGAGATAATTAAACCTCCCAACCCCGGCATTCTCTAATAGTCTACAATTTCTAGCTGCTGGTAGTTCTCATTAACTAAAGGATCATAGATTACATTTCACTGCCATATCTCATTATACAATGTAGTATTTTCCTTATTTGAGTGATGTCATAACAACTGTGACATCACAAGTGCATGGTTATATTACCCAAAAACACTGTAGCAGTTAATATAAAGGGATCTTTCAGTATAACAAATGAATACCAATGTGGCCCGTTGGGATACAGCTGATGTGTAAATGCAGTATTAGATAATGAAGCATCATTGGTACCATAGTTTATTCCAGTAAGTTAAGCATATGTGTGAAGGGAAGCGTTTTATAATGAATTCCTCCTTCCACAGAGAGATGCATTTTTGGATATAGCCCTACTAGAACTCAGAATAAGGAGTTTGAGGCATAAGGGGTGAGTCAATGCATTGGACCCTGGGTTTAATTCTAGCCCGAACATTCTCTAAATAGAATTTGTATGTTGTTCCTATACATGCATGTGTTTCTTCCGAATACTCTGAATTTCCTCCCACAAACCAAAGACATACTAAGCTAATTAAAGCCTGGCTTATTTGTCCCTAGTCTGTTGCCGTCTTTCTGTCTCTGAAAAAGAGATTGTAAGCTCTGTGGGGCATGAACTAAAGTGAATGGTTACTCTCTGTAAAGCACTGCATAAGATGTTGGCTGTTTATAAATATGCACAATAAATAACGAAGGTTTTGCATTATAAGTAGCAGAATGACAAGTCCACTAGTGCAGTGAAAACTACATTTCATGCACCTAAATCTAGCATTATTCAGTTGTCCTGATAGACCTATTTATCCCTATTTACCCCATACTATACATTGCTTGGCTGATTGTTACTTTCAGATGATTGCAGCACACTGCATTAGTGTCTATGCAACCATAGGATAAGCAGCTTATACAGTTATTAATCAGCCATGCAACATGATAGATTATTGTAAAAAGCGGTTTCAATAATAAAAAAAAATGCTAATAAATGCCTATAAAAGCTGAGAAGCTATTGCCTCGATAAGAGCAAGAGGTGGGATTCTTGGAGCTGCAGTTTAAGCCTAGCTGAAAGTCACAGGAGGCAAGCCGCTAGCTCAGCTTCACAATGACTTCCAACATCACCTTCTTGCTGTCAGCAGTGCAAGGGTGATACTGTGAAATCATTAACCCTTATGCAACTTAAGCACTGAACAAAGTTTGCTTTACTAGATGAATGACTTTTGAGTTTTCCTTGCAGCTAAAGGAACGTGTTTCATGTGCACCAGCACAGCACTGGCTGATTCTCTGCAATCTCTACAAGATATAAACTCTGAACTTTCAACTGGACTTCTGAAATCACCCTGAATGAACAAAATCCACTGGAGGGAAATGACTGCCATACTTTCCGCTGAGTGAGAGCAAGCTTCCTTTATATTCCTGTCTTCTCTTGTTGTGCAATTAGTCCAGAGATTGATCCAATACATGCATGAGAGGACAGTAATATGCTATGGCAGTTCCCACAATATTGTGCTTTAAAGATGTCAAGCAATTCCGGCCAAATAAAACATATTAACCGCTTTCATTTATACAGGGTCCTGGAAAGCATCACAGGAGTAATAAACCGCTAGTCCCATCTGCTTGAGCCAGGGTTAAACAACAGAGATTAAAGAAAATACAATTTTCAGCATGTTTTTTTTTGGTATGTAAGCAGCCTAATTTATGGGTAAAAAAAATGTTTAGCTAAGAATTGCTTAAAATATTAATTGGTCTGCAATTAAAGCTTCTGAAGCAATGGGAATGCTTTAAACCTTTACAAAAATATGTGTGTGTGTGTGTGTGTGTGTGTGTGTGTGTGTGTGTGTGTGTGTGTGCGCTTTAATATTATTTATACAAAGTATACAGGTGTTATCTGTACCGTCCTTAAAGGTGACAGATTTATAGAAAGAGAGATTGATGGAATGAAGAATAGATAAAAAGACAGACAGACAAACAGATAGTATGGTGGGACAAACCACCAGGTAGATAGAAATCCAGCCATCATACTAATGGATCTCCATTGTACATATTTATAGGTATTAGATGGATTAGGTTTTTTGTAAATACAATCTTCTGGTAGTCAACTCTTACTATACATAACATATTTAAATTATGTTTATGTAATGTAAAGAAAACTGTAAAGAAGATACTAAGTATCGAAAATATCTTAATCATTACAAGTAAACTAGTAAAATATTATATGTATATGTGGTAGGTAGATAGACATACATAGATAGACAGACTAGATAGATACAGACAGACAGCCAGATTAGATAGATACAGACAGACAGCCAGATTAGATAGATACATAGAATTAAAAGTGTGTGTAAATTATGCTACACTAAAATCCACATCTTTTTTGATTCACATAGAAGTAAAAATATTTCATTTGTTTTCAACCTGGGCTGAACACTGTAAATAAAAATCAACTTTACGTTGGTGTTTGCTTTTAATTATTTTTTAAAGAACATTTCTTTTGTTTTTCATGTTTTTGATTCGAATCTACGTGAGCAAAGCGCATTTCCACAATGCAATAAAGGCAGCGGAATCAATGAAATGAGTTGGAATATACAGTAATCATTCAGAGATCTTCTTCTTGAATATTTTTTCTATGTCATCCAGGCATTTATATGATCCCTTGTTGCCTCAAAAAATCTAACTGCAGCACTACTGGCATATTAAGTAATGAATGAGGATGACTAACATATGTTACAGGTTGCATTTTATGCATTTATTACGTGAAGAAGTGTGTAAATGATTGTTTAAATGGAGTCCGAAGGCCAGGAAATTAGTTTATGGCAGAACACTCTGGACCCTGAACCTACCCCTAAGTACACAAAAGTACAAAATGTTCAATAGTGAGGCAAGGCACACAGATATAGCAAACACTTAGCTTTTTTTTTATTGGTGTAGCCTCCTGAAATCATTTAATAGAATTTAAAATAAATCAGTGCAATGCCCCAAAATTGCGTTTTAATTCACAAAACTGGAATGCCCAAAAACTCTTTACAGATTGTCAGATAAGTGCCCCACAGATTGCTGTGGAATGCGTCAGGGACATTAACTGAATTCAAAGTGACACTGGATGGACTTGTGTCTTTTTTCAGCCTTATAAGCTACGTTACTAGCACAAACCAATTTATATCCCGCACCACCAAAGAGGGGAAAGATGAAAAAAAGACAAGTCAGGTCAAAATCAATTTCAATGATTTTAATAAGCAAAATAGGAAACAATTTTGTTAACATAAAAACAGAATCCAGTCTGAATAAAACTACAATCGACCAGGTTTTGACATTTGTACTTTTTTGGAAGTGAAGCAGGGTTTGAATTTAGCCTTTCTAGATCTTACGTGACATAAAAACATTTCACTGCTGCTTGCAGAATTGATTTCAACACAGTTGAATCGAGGGGAGAGAGAACACAGATCATTGATGTAGAACAAAAATTCCACAAAATTTTAAAGACTACAAAGCACCGCGCTGCCCAAAACTATGTTTTGTTTTGTTTTTTTAATAATAAAAAAAAAAAACAATAAACAAACGTTAACTTAGAAACAAATACAAACATAAACGGCATCTGCACCAGCAGTGCTAGAATTCAAAATGAAGCACAACAAAAAAAGTAAAAATACATTTAAAAAAAAAAAAAAAAAAAAAATCATTTTGGTATGCTGTATGCCAACGCATTTCGCTCTTTAACTGACCTGCAGGAAAAAAATGAAACTAAACAGCACCCAGTTTTATGCACAATTTGCTACATATACAGTATAAATAATATAAAGGAAAAGAAATAAAATGATAAACTATATTGATAGCTGGAGTAGTAGTAAATAAAGGGTAAGAGATAAAATATGGGTAGCACAGTTGACGGTAAGCATTTAGTATCTATATAAGTCACCATTTAAGCTGTCACAACACAGTCTATCCTTATCCTCAGAGTATTCTCTTGCATTTATGCTCTATTCTGTTGTCAGCAAAAATGTAACTCAAATGCCAGTGTTATATGTTAAGGGGAAATAATCCAGTTTCTATATGCTTGTGAAATATTAACCCTTTTTTTTCCTGTTAGGAACAAAAGAAGATTACTTCTAGGCCTAGTATTCCACCCCCCAAAAAAAGTACTTCTCCCCATAAAAAAAGAAGGGAAATTTCAAATGCACTGTAGTACAACATACATAGAAATATCCCTGCCAATCAAGTGGATTAAAAGATACTGATTGACTTGCTCAGAGAAAATAAACTCCAGAACTCTAAGATAGAATATTAGGGGTGGAAAGAGCGTTTTAATAGAGAGAAAAATAATGACTGAATTAAGTCACGTAACACTCAGAATTATATTTCATTCTGGTATAGTGGGATTTATCTCATTTTTCATTCATTGTACAAATTAAGCTAGATTTAAAGAATTTATTTTCTTGTCTCAATTAGAAGTAAATGCCCATCTCCCCCGCCCCCACCCACCCCATCCCAAAGGTGCACCTAAGCAATACATGAAATGTTAAAGAAAGATCAAACCAGCTTCATTATTTACAAATTTAGAATCTAAAAGTAAAACTGGAAGTTTCAACGGAAGAAGCAAGAAGCAGTTTGAGACACCTGAATCAACCAAAACAAAAGGAATTATGACATATGAACCAAATAACAGCATGCTCAGGGTTAAACAATATCATGATACAAAATAGAAATTATTACCATACATGGCCAGCATGCAGGAGTAATATTTGAATGCAGTTTTTCATATATTTTCTAGATAATCAAGCAGGCAATAAAACCAAGGATAGGGGTTCACAATTGTCCCACCTGTTTCTTGCGTTTTCTTTAAGCTAATATTACCGAAACTGAATAAAAAAAATCTGCAATTTGTTCCTTGACATTCTTTGCAAAGTGGCAGTGGTACTGTCCAACAGAGTCCTTGGTGGGGGTCAAAGTCTCTCCTCGCCTTCACATGCCCACCCCTCACAG
>WMED01008557.1:0-16843 GCA_019650415.1 Pipa parva | reverse complement strand
CACAGTGAAGGCTCGAAAGAGCCGCATGTGGCTCGCGAGCCGCGGTTTGCTGACCGCTGGCCTAGTCAAAGCCCAGATCTGTGCATGCAAAAACCTTCACATACCACTGAATATAACTGAGAAATATGATTACGGTCAATGTGCGAGACAACAATGAGAAATGCCTGCTGGAGGTTGTTTATGCCCAAGGGACCAATACCAGGTACATATTTCAAGGGTGCAATTACTTTTCCACAGGGGAAAAGTAACATATTTTGAATTTTTGCAGTTTAATAAGTAATTGCAAAGTCAGACTTTTTTTTTTATTTGTTTTTGCTCACTTACATTACCTTTAGCTTTATATACTAAAGATGACATATCCAGTGCAGTGGCTCAGTGGTTAGCGTTGCTGCCAGGGTTCAATTCCACCCTGGACTTCATCCGCATGGAGTTTGTATGTTCTCCCCACACTTGCGTAGGTTTCCTCTGGGCACTCCAGTTCCCTCCCACAATCCAAATACATACATCTGTGTGTGTGTGTGTGACTAAATAGGGAAACTAGATTGTAAGCTCCACTGGGCAGGGACTGAAGTGAATGATGAATCTCGGTAAAGCTCTGTGTAATATAGAAGCTCTATATAAATAAATAATATCAATATATCCACATATTTCCATAAACAATACAAAAAAATTCATGGTGCATATGTTTTTCACTACTATCTACAGTATATCACTATAGTGATTATCATCCACATCACTTGGCTTTTTGGCTGCCTTAGTATGAACCAGTTTTTCCTCACCTACCCTGTCTGCTCATGAAGAAAAAACATAGCAAATTCCAAACAAACTGCAAACCATGCCAAGCCTGATCCATCCGCTCCACCTGTATCCTGGGAACAAAGTTTTGCTCCATGTACTATGAGATATCTTTTTACCACTAACTTTTGTGCACACAAAAATCCAGAATAACCTCATTAGCACTGGTGTGGGTTAACTCAGCAGTTAGCAAAAAGATTACATTTACAGAAAATAATCCAGAATGGCTTCCCTACTCACACATCAGTGTGTTACAATGAATGTAAAAAAAGGTGATCTTTTAGACAGTATTATGCTGAATTGTACTATTTTTATTTCCTTTTAAAAAGCTTTTTTTTCCCACTTTCACCTTTCAGCTTTCGGGCATGCCTTATAGAACAGGATTAAATGTTCTTATGACAATAAAAACAAAACTGAAAGCAGAAAAGGACAATTCAAAGTAAAAGAATTGAAGTTCTAAAGCCTTAGGGATTCCCATGAAAACAAGACTCTTAAAGTGAAGTTCACTGTGTGATGTTTTGATAAGGGGAAGGAGAGGAATCTGAGACAGCAAAGGTGGGAGAAGTTATCTACTTGTTTTCTTTTCAAGCTACTGATGAGCTTAGTGGACAGCAACAGTTTCATGTACTAACAAGGCCTGTTCAACTTTTTGATTTTTGAAGATCAAGGAACTTTAAGGTTAAATGGCACAGGTGCACCTGTAACCTAGACCAAACAAACTACCAAAAAGAGCTACTGAGCTACACTATTGTATGGTCTGTGCTGACAGCTAGTCAGAGACTTTCTGATAAATCTGAAAAATGTTATTGCAACTCAGCCCAAGAAACAGCTTATCCTACAGCTCCACCAGCTGTTTAAATTTTACATCCAGACCTTTCTAGATGTGTGGGTTTACTCTGCAACAAAACAACACTATCATGTGAATGAGTTGATCCCTGTTTCACAGGTCAAAAGCAAAAACTAGTAAAATACACCTGCAAAGACTATTTACATCGACGCTCAATCTAAGTGGTTGTTTGGTTAGGACCTGGTAAATAGTCCACAGGGAACTGACATTTTTTCCACTGTTTGAAACAGAGATAACAAGCTAATTTGTGGAGAAGGTTATCAGCATTAATAAAAACGATTGTTTCAGATGCTGTGACATTATTCCTCAGTGTGAAATCAAGAAGCATTTAATGAAGGACAGTGATGTTGATTCTTTCAACCTGCTTTTGAAGCGTTACTGCTAGTGTGTTTGTTACACTTTAAAAAAAATGAGAATCTTGGGATACCTTGAATGATCAGTGATGCACTTTCTTCATTCTTTGAGCAGATACATAATTATAGCATAGCATAAATTTAGGATTATAAATGATGGTCTAATTGGATTAAACAGGCATGCTGGCTCCGTGCCCCTTCCTGGAGATTAGGCAAGATACAGGACTTCTCTGTGGAATGGGTCAAATCTTCTATTCAACAGGAATTTTTTTTTTTTTTAAAAAAGGGGCAATAAAGCCCCAGGAATATTTTGGCTAGATATAATCTCCATAGTTCGAAATGCACCAGCTAAAAGGGTGTAGCAGCTCAACAACAGTGGGCTGATGCCTATAAAAGTCTGTCTGTGGAACTGGACATTTTTATAATTTGCAAGCCGCTTTCCTTGGATCAGCTTCCCTGCACATGCTCAGTCTGTATACCATAGGGAGTGGGATAAAATAACTTAGCTAAAAAGTCAGGCTATAACAGTCAAATAAATCCAATTTTTAGGCCAGATTATTGCACTATGGAACATTATTTGATCAGCTCATTCCTGAGTAAGAAAATTCTGTCTGCAGAGATTTCATAATATGTATTTAAAAGAAAGTAACAATACCCCTCCCCCATACTGCCAAGCAAGTTACTAATGCAAAGAAATAACCTTTCCTTAAAAGGACAGTTACATCAAAAAATAAAAATGCCTCAAATGCATTTTTACTTACTATATATTCAATCTATGCTTCCAAAAATTACGTCTATAAAGTATGATATTTAGCTTTAAAAAATGGGCTTTTGGGCACACTTCCTGAATACTGAGGTCTGTTTAACAGCATGACTGCTATCAGTAATGATAAAAAAGGATCAATAACATTCATGTACTTAACTTTAAAGACAACACTTTTACAAGTGCTATACTTGAATAGCTGCCATGCCAAACCAAAATATGAATTTTTATTTTTTTCTGGGTGCTCCTTCCAAGGATTGAGGGTGGACACATCATCAAATCATCCTATTAATACCATGTGACTGTGTATCCATAACTGCTGAGATGCTAACATATATGGGGCATATTTACAAATAGGCAAACATTGTCACCGCACCACTTTTTCAACAATTTACCTATTTAAGACAGATGTTATTTTTTCCTGTTCATTTACTGACAGATTTTCATAAATTTTGTCCAAGGTAGGTTTCCCCATTATTACTGTTATTAGTTACCAGTTATAATTCCCAATATTACTGCATTATTAGCACTGTTTTACCAAGCAAGTGATTACAACATCAAAATCTGTTTTAAACCTGATTATCTAATGTTCCATTGAATACAATAGGAATGTGAAGGAGGCTGTTATTTAACAGATAAAACATGGCTGCAATCAGCAAAGGGCAAATCAATAGAAATCACAAATTCAGCTGCAAAGATCACCTTTTTTATCTGTCTAGTAATACCTATGCATGCCAAGGCAAATGGAATAGCATTGCATCTTTTTCTTCCATTAAATGTTCCTTGAATAACAATATGTATTATATTTTCAGAAACAGTATGATTCAGCTCCATTGGAGGAGTGCTTTAAGATATGCCCCCATGCACAACATCTTAAGTGATTATTCTTTTTTTTTTTTTTTTTAATTTGGCTTTGTGTCAATGTTATATACAACAAAGTGGCTGAATACTGTCAGTTTAATTTAACGATGGTGCTTGTGACATATTCTAAACATCCAGTAGGTGTCACTATAACACATACCAGTACATCTATATATCTATATACGGTATTTAATTACTATACATCTGTCTGTGAAATTCAGAGCAGTTAAAGAGAACATTAGGTCCAAAATCAGTATTTGTTTTTCTTTACTAGTTGGGTCTTTGTAACTAGGCTACCCTATACCTAGAAAATGTAGATTATAAACCAATCCAGCTTTGGCAATACCTACTGAAACAAGGTAAGGTTTGCTTACACTTGTTGATAGAGCTATAATAAACACAATGACAAAAAGAATGCACAAAACAACAAAAACATACATGCCAGCATTACTTTGTAAAACACGTTAATAATGCAGGTTTGCAAAGATTTTAGTAAAGCCTTGCATGCTACTTATTTCACATAAGCCTCTTCTTGTGGTTAAATGCCTGGTGGCAAAACTGGAAATGGTAAGTGAATGGGGATGAGTGGCAGGTTGTTCCCAGGTGGCACCTGTCACAAAATGCTCAGTGGGGCACTAGCCTAAAAAAGTAAACCAAACCCTTTAATGCCTCTTCATTCCTTCACAATGTGCAAAGGCAGGAAACAGAAAATGGCATATACAGTATTCCATAACAAAGATCTATGCAGTGCTGTTTGTAGATGTGTCATAAATGATAGAATTATTTAAAAATGAAATATTTTTGCATAATATGTTGTTAAAGTGATACTGACACATGTGGGGTCCCTTCATTGGAATCCCCATTTTATTGCAGAATAAAACACATTGTTTTGGAGGTGGAGGGTAACGAAACGTTGTGTTATTTTATTCCGCAATAAAATGGGGATTCCCTTTTGAGTTTACACGGTGAGCAGCCAGCAATCATTTGTATTGCATGAGTTGCTTTGGTTTGCTGGAGCCCTTCCCAGCTAGCTCTTAGATAAAGCTAAGGCGAATATGACATGACTGTTTAACTTTTCTATGTCCCTTCATGTGACACGTGAAAATTACCTGTAAATTGTGTTTTATCAGTTTTTGCCAGCGTCTAGCAAGTTTCTTTAAAAGAAAAAATCTTTGTCATATAGGATCTGATCCAATAGCTTTGGGCAGCACTGGATCCTAATGGTGTGATCGGTGAGTATATCCCGCCCCCTGTTGCAAATCACCCTTAGTTTTGCTTAATTTCTTGTTTACCAACATAGGGCATCGATTTTAAGGGAAGATAAAGCTCATCTTTATAACTAAAAGTCAAAACCTTCCATGGCTATTGGATTATAAACAAAATCACTGTCTTCATCACTGCAGCATTACCAGGTCCTTTTCAAAGTGCTCAAGATATCATGTGTAAGTGCAGAAATTTGAATTTGTAAATACTAATTATGTGAAAACAAAGCAGCAAGCAGAAGAGCAAAGATCTGAATTATTTGTATGCATCATGCAGTCAAGACAAATGTTTGAAATAAAAATACCAGAAAAGATATACTCCCAATTTTTGTTTTTTTATTTCCACCTGAGCAACCTTCAAAAAGGGGAGCATTATTTGGAAACAAAGAATGAGGAAAGAACAGAGTTGATTGTAAGTGAATTGCAGACACCCACATCATTTAGTGCCTCCCTATGAAATTAGTATATGAACCAGAAGTCATAACTTTAAATGGAATATTAGAATAAACTGTTATACTCCAGTGTACTTTAACCAGCCTAATATTTAAAGATGGCAACAACAAAAAAAAAAATGGATGTGTTCAATTTTCAATTTTCATGGGCACAATTAAAAATATCTTTGAATCTGTTTGCTCATTTTACAGAAAAGAAAAAGGTGGTGATAGGACAATTGCCATTGCCATGGTCTACCAGTGGTTCAGGATCTTTTTATAGAGGTTTCATCGATCTAAACAAACCACCGCATAAAATATGCAAGTTATAGAAGTGTAATATTTTTACTCACTTTTTTTTTTTTAAACAAAACCACTGTGGTAAGCAAAACATGGTCAGGGCAATGTTTCTCAATAAGTAGAATAGAGCAAGTCTGTTTGGATTGTACACTTCACCTAATTTTCAAGTAGGAACTTTGCAAGATGGTAATTGCTATACTCTGATGCAGATTATCTCCCTACTCTTCCTACATTATAATCTTGCGGTTCAAATACTATTTACCCCCACCTCCCCAACAAGAGTCGGATATTCCTTAAAGGGCCAGAAGAGGCCTCCATCTTTAACTCAAAAGTAGCAGCATTTGGTTATTTGTGGTCTCGTTGTCACAATTTTTGGGTTCTGCATGTTAGAAAGGTCTACAGAAAAGCCTTAAAGAAAAAAAAAGACAAAGGGGTATGGGTCAAAAATATACATTCCACATGTATTTTTTTTCACCATATTTCTTAGCATTAACAACAATGTCCCCTTTCCACCAATGTGGTAAGTGCTTTAAGCAGTGTGCGTACTGACAACGGGCTCTGTAACTAAAGGTTTTATGTCTCAGGATGAATTATACCAATAGGCTTTGGTAAAGACACTGTTAGAGACCAATGGTAAACATCTTAAGTGTGTACAGAAAACAGGAAATATTTAAACTTCCAGTCGCTTCCTTTAAAAACAGCTGTAACAGTGACACTTTTAAAACAGAAGCATAAAGAGGGATAGAGCACACAGAGGATAACTCCAGGCAAAGTTAAGACTTCTAAAATTTCAGCCTGTGAACATAATAGACTCCCATAACTGACAGAGCATTTTGCCTAAAGAATGGTGAACATCAGCTTAATGTTTAGGATTACCAGAAATGTACTTTACATTATTCAAGGCTAACCACCAGAAGCCAACCATTTTTTTAAAATATGCTTAGGCAGACTGTTTGCACAAGCCAAAATAACCTGAGCTTTGGTGCTTAATAGTTCTAATCAATGCTGCCCATTAAAAGACCTATCTAACAAGACAGCAAACACCATTATTTGCTTCGGTTCAGTACAATGCATTGGGACTGTAAGAGATTAGATAGAGAGCTAACCTCAAGCTAAGAGCAAATACATTAAAATGTTAAAAGAAAGGAAAATGCAGACTGGGACAAGTCAATAACTGTGCCTGGAGGGTTTTCTCTAGGGTGTGCATCAATAGTGGGTATCAATGACCTGCCCTTCTTTCCTCTTGTCGTTTTGTGATGATGTACTTGAAGAACTCGTACACCGACCATGCTATGGCTGTTGAGGGCATTTGATAGATTACTCTGGCCTGAACCCCTCGGAAGTAGGCTGTAACACCACCCACTTGGTACACCGTCCTGAAAGCATTAGTCATGCCAGTTATATGTCCACTTATGTTAGAGGAATTCAAGGCCAGCGATTCCTGTGTGTTAAGCAAGGTCTTGCAAACGTCCAGTGGGGTAGTTAAAGCAGCAGCTACTGCTCCAGCAAGGGCCCCAGAAACCATGTGTGAGGTTGGATTGTACTGTCTGTGAGGGTTTAGATGCTCTTGCAGTAGCTCATAGGTCATAAAGTGGATGGCCTGGAACGGGATATTCATAGTCAGTTGGGTTGTGTAGCTTCTGTAAAAGGCACCAGCACCCTCTTTTCGCCACACCACCCTTATACACTCTGTCACTCTGCGGTATGGGGAATTGTACATCTGCATCCTTTGCTTTATCACTTTTAGACATTCCGGAAATCCAAATGATAGAGGGACATGGCATTAGGAAGAGGAAATAAACAGAAAAGCATTAGTGAAAATTTAAGTTAAAAAAAAAAAAAAAAAAGTCTCTAAAAACACAAATGGAATAAACATGAAGAGAAACTGTTACAGAAACTCACACAGCTGAATCGGGGATCAGAACCAGTGATTTAAGCAAATTTTTGCCCATACATGTAATATATGAAACTGCATGCTCTCAGTGCACCTGAAACACCCCTTTAAAAAGACAGACATAACTAGAAATAAAGTACCTCGTAAATAAGCCTCATTATACTGATTCAAAGGTACATCAACCCTATAATTGGGATCTCTCAATTTGTACAGAGAGCTAGACATCTTTATAATATTCTTACTTTGCATTGCTCAGTGCATGATACTTAGGGAGAGTGGCAAATACACTGACTAGAGATCAGATTAAAACTACCAAATCAAACATTATCCAGCATAACAAAAGTATCATGCTCTGTGGCACAATACTTTATCATACTTTCATCTGGAGTGTGAAGAAGAACCCTCAACTTGCTAAATATGAGATATTAAATCCCAGAACTGCAACAAACAACTAGTTCTACGCCTCATGCTGAAGGACTGGTCACTAAGAGCTCAGATGCATAGAGTTGACTATCGGTTTATATGCAGCTTAAATTCATATAGCTCAGCCCTGCATCATAGGTATTTTATATAATAAGCAAGCTGTGAATAATAAAGTGGTATGTAATGCATTAGGATTTTAAGCACTAGATTCAAGTTCTATGGATAATAAAGTGGTTATCTAAAGAACTGGATTCCATGCTGGAGAGGTGAGTAACGTAACTTCAATCCTTGTATGTCCTTATGTACATATGTAGAATTGACAAATATCCATCTATAACAAGATAAAATATGATGACTATGCATCATCATACAATAAACTTTGCATCTTTTAACACAATAAAAATGTATACAAATTCCTACAGTATAATTATCAAGTGCACAGATTAAAGATAATCTTATTTATACATATTTAGTTCCAAAAGGATGAGCTACAACTGTTTTAATAAATCCACTTATATGCAGAAGAGGAAATCCCCTTAAACCCTTTTTTTCTTTCTGCCCCACACATCTGGAATTCTGTACCCCTTTATCTTTGCCAGGAACATTCCCTCTGCACTTTTAAAACCAAACTGAAGTCCTACCTTTTGGAGCACTAGCACTGATTTTTACGTATAAATTATATTTTACCCTTACTTAGTATATGTATTTATTGACCAGTGTTCCAGCACATTATTACAGCTCTTATTGCCCTTCTATCTGTGCATGTAAGTTCTCGTAAACTCTACAGGGCAGGGACCTCCAACTTCTTGTGTCGACCACAATTTGGCACTTAAAGTGATGTATCCTTGCGATATTATGCTTGCATTGTTTAATGCACTATTTCTATGTCTTCATTATATTTGTATTGCTGAATTGTCTAGTGCTGCGTAACTATGTGGTGCTTTACAAAATAAAATTATACATACAAAATGTACAAAAAGTACAAAATGCAGGAAGAATGATTCAGTTTAATTAGAAAAGAAAATGCTCAATTCTCATTTTGACAGATATAACCTATTTTCCACAATCCCTAACTAAAGCATTTCTACAGGAACCAAGGAACCCTTGAGTAAGTTCGGTGCCTATAGGTAAGAAAAATATACAAAGGAAAAAGTGATATTTAAAGGTAGTGTCACATGGCTACTACTGCCAAGGCCAAGCACAGCAAGCCCTTTCTGTTTTCACTTCTAGCCTAAATCTTTAAAGGAGAAATATTGCTGTAAATGCTATTTAGCTGATTGTGCCTAACATCAGTACACTAACTGCACTAAGGCAAAACCAGCTTTAATCTCCCGATCCTATGCTTAGGAAGCCCCCTTTCCAAACTTTACTGAAATAGGCCAATAGTGCATACAGATAAGAAATATTTAAAATTCCCCTTAGCAAAACTACATTTTCTCTGTATTACACATTTTCCATTCTGCGGGATCACATGCTGCTCTACCACACCACATTATAAAATCTTACCTGTGAAATAACATTAATTTATAAAAGGTGAAGTGATCAAATTCTTTCCAAAAAAAACTTTGGACCCAATGTACAATAAATACCACGGAAACCTTTTTTGCAAAGACTGCATAAATAACTCACATGTGCTCCTACTCTAAACATGAGGATTTCCAGATTAAAAAAAAAAAGAAAAAAAAAAAAAGCTTCTGTTCAGATGTACCAATGAACTCAGAGGAAGAGCTCAGTACAGCTTGCTCACCTTCAGCAGGATTCATGGCTGCATCATGTAATAGTGTTGCTACGCACCCAGCTGCCCCTGCAAAAATGAGAAACTGTCAAGAGCGAAGACATCAAGAGAGGCTGCATACTCTACTATGACTATTTTAAAAGCTTGAGGTAGGCAATTAACCCTCACAGTGTAAGGATACTAAATTCCTCTTCAGCAATTATGCTTCTAAGATAATTCTACACTACAGGCTCGTCTGCACATGTTAAAGGAGAAGCAATTAAAAGATAGAGTGCTAAATACACTGGGGGTAATTCAGCAAAGAGCGAACTTACCCTCCGATCCTTTGCAGAGACTGATGCGCGCTCGCTGATGTCCTCCATGCGGACATCAGCGAACGCTTTAAGGGGATTCCAAACTCGCGAGGCATATAGAGTCGAGCCTCACCCAGACTGGAATCCCTTTAAAGCATTTGCTGATGTCCGCGTGCAGTACATCAGCGAATGCTTAACAATCTCTGCGAGCTGATGCGAAGGATCAGAGGGTAAGTTCACTCTTTGCTGAATTACCCTCATTGTCTTTGCATGTAGGTTCTATAATATCCCCATGCCTTCAATTTACATAATGCAACTACATATTAGAACTGGCAGAAAATTCATTACATTAAAGCCTAGATGGCCAAGCTCTACAGTGTAGCCCCTTAACTGCTTTGGAACTTGATATCACCACAACATAAAAGTCAGACAAACTTCCTTTATACAGCAGTCCAATGGTTTCTGTGCTCCAGACAAACTTGAAAATATGTCTCAAATACAAGTTACATATCTGCAGCACTGAAGACTAATGAAAAGACCAATTTTTGATAAACAGTAAAGACTGAATGTCTGACTTGTAGCAGAAGTCAGCTACATGTATTTTCATGGTCTAAAACAGAGGTCCCCAACCGCTGGTCCGCGGACCAGGCCGTTGGGGTTTTTCAGCCGGTCCTCGGCGCCGCTGACAGCTAGCTCTGCGGCCCTGCACCTGGTCAGAGCACGCTCTTTGTGGATTGATAATGTTCTCTGCCGTAGCCATGACAGCTCGCAGCTCCCGGCAGAGAACATTATGCAGGATGGGTAGGGCATCAGGCTGGTCTTAGTGACGCGGCCATCCAGCACAGCATGGACGGGGTGGGGCGGCAGGCTCTCCTCACTGACTCGCCCCCAGCAGAACATGTTATGTGGGGCGTGCCGGGGCAGGACAGCAGACTGGCCTCTTTGATGCGGCGGTGTACAGCAGCAGTGCTGTATACACCGAGGTCCCACCCAGCATCCCCCCCCACCCCCATATGACCAAAGCTCCACACCTGCCTCACCACCACCCCACTGGGCCATGGAAAACTGGTCTTGCTTAAAGCCGGTCCCTGGTGCAAAAAAGGTTGGGGACCTCTGGTCTAAAAGACTCAAATACTTCATGCTTATTCTGTATTACCAAAGATTCTCAATGATGGTCTCCTTTTATTGTCTGGTAGCTGCTCTGCACAGCATCCTCAGTTGCAGCACATTACTACTGCATTGATATAAAGAAAGAATTCGGGTATTCCAAACTATTGTCTCAGCACCAACCATTACTGAAATGTACCCGTATATAGATTTACCTAAAAATAAAACTTCTACACTTACAATGGTGAAAGAAAGATCAATTTAAACCCCTTAGTTAAACCCAGAGTTACTGTAAGAACATGCAGATTGGTAATTAAAGTGAAACAACAGGCAATTTTCTGTTTGCATTTTTCAATCTTTAGACTAAAACAAACATTCTTCTAATGTATTGCTACCTTTGTGGTTTAGTTTTCCTGTTATTACCTTTGGAATTATTGAAATTCTGCTATTACATTTCACTTGGAAAAGTATCAAATAGTAAAATTTAAAGAATGTAACAAAAGCTGCACCTTGCTCTGTGTATTAGCATATTGTTTGATTGTCAAGTAAATGCTGTACTTCGCTGCCTGTGAAACCATACAATGTTTTCCTATTTTAAAGAGCTAATGGCAGTAGCTGCAGCAGGGAATTTACTGAGCATGCTTGAGCAAGCTAGCCCAAGCATCAGTTTGGTAATTCAGAGTAATAGTAGGGAAACTAAAACAAATACATTAATTATATTATAACGGAGAAAATGTTTGCCTTGGAATAAATATTAAAAATTGCATATAGGCTATAGTTCCCTTTAAGGGTTCCTCCATACATGAGTTGATTTCTGTACACTATGCTTCTTAGGATGCAATCTGGATACATACTACTGGGTCAGCAAGATTCACTCATTTCTTTAACAAAAGGGAGCTCTTGCCAATTCTAACCAGTGGTCGTTCAGAGCATAGCCTCAGGAACCTACAACGCACAAAGTCACCCATCTATGAAAAAGCCCCCAACATTTATAAGAGACAAGTCACAACCATGGTTCTGGATCCCAGATGACTAAAAAGATCAAAGTATACTTTTTTCCTGTAACTTTTAAACCAAGGACTAGCATAAGCATGATGTTAAACAAATGCAAGAGAAGAGGTCCTGAAACAGCCAAGGAGAGAAATCACTCAGCCCTGAAGACACTGCTTCCATCTTAGTTGCCCTCCCATTATGATCTCCCGAGATCCAATACGTGCACAGAGCTGTGCGCCCATTATCAGTCTCAATAGATCAAGAACAGGAAGAAGATGCATGTCTGGTACAGGAATCAAGTTTGTGTTCAAAAGAAAAATCAGGTCTCTTTGCAAAATCAATGCCCCTGCTGCATACAGTCTAAAAGTTTATGCAGAGGCATAGGTCTAACATTTAGCCCTGAGTCTCCTCCAGTCCATCAGTTGGCTAACATCAACTGGTGCTATTAAGGAGTTTGGTCATATGCAGGTCCCATGATGCACTTTTCAGCAGCAAAGGAATTTATATCTGAATACTGTCATTGATAATGATGTAAGCTTGCTGCAGCCGTTCCCTGGAAGACAAGGTTTCTACAGCTCACTTCCCCCTCAACGCTTCTGAGATTGCCACCGCCTCACGTCAACATTAACTAGTTAACTTATTTAAGTTCAGGGTTAAAAAAAAAAAAAAAAAAAATGTCCAAATAGAAAGCGCTGGTAGGGCATTTGGAAGCTGCATATGTAGGGTAATGTATTTTGGTGTGCCTGGCAATGAAAATTGGTAAAGAATTGTAAAAATTATCTCTATACATTGCAGAACATTATACTTTTATGTTTTGAAAAAGTTAAGATGGGGTATGAAAAAGAAACCCCATTATATTCAGAATTATACACCTTGATCATACTCTTTTATCCACTGCTTTCTGCACTAGATACAAAGCTATTTTAAAAGGTAATATGAAGACAGCTTTGCATACAAAGCTATGAATGTTGTCAGTAATGACAGATTTTATTTGCATGCACAAGACTATAAGCAGAACAAGGATCTATAAGCAGTGAAATTATAAATATAGGGCCATAACACAAGGCCTTGGGTGGGAAAGTATTGGGTTAGTGTGCTATGAATGCTTTGTCATGGTGTGCCAAGATGCCCAAAAACAAAAAACCCTGATCACAGCGGTATCTCCAGAAGGTAGAAGGTCTCATTCAAAAAAACAAACCAACAACAAAGACGACCAACATTAGGCGGGACAGGAATCATCAATACCATTAGCAATATGGCTATTGCCCCCAGGGCGGATAACGTCACTCAATGTCTTTTTTAACTTTTCATAGCAGGCAAAATAGAGGGCATGAGCTGGGCCTGCTCCTGTTGCTGTAACATTCAATCCTCGTAAGGGCCTCCAAAATCCTTCTGTTCGGATGATTTTGGATAGGGCGTCCATCACATTTCGGTAACGGGCAGCAGGGTCAGGCTGAAGACTTTGCATTCTGGTCTAAAAAAAGAACAAAAATGGTTATTAGAAGGGAAAACTAAAGAACAAAAGTGGTTTCACACATACGTTTTAATGAATAAAGAATTCATTGTTTGGGGATATATTTTTCCTTAAATTCATGTATTTGCAGTGAACTTCTCCTTAAAGTAGCTCTAAGCAAGAGTAAAGTCCATATACCATTGTAGCTGGCCAACGCACCACCAGGAATGACACTTCCACATTAGTGTTCATCATTCCAATGTATATGGAAGGCTTCCATGAGCATTTGAATGCCCCAAAAACCATTATTCACAAATCAATACAAAACACAAATGAAACATACAACCTAATACCTTATATGCATGACTACTGTTAAATGTCTAGCATAAGCTACAGAAATCACAAAAATAATGTACCAGAAGAAGGAAAATGCTACTACTAAGGCTACTCGTACCTAATGATCTGATTATTTGAATAGTCAAAATTTGACATAATTTTTTTTTTTTTTTTTAATCATAATTTATAAATGCTCCAACCCATCTATACTTGTCTGGTTTATATAGTTTATCTATAAATTGTCTTTCAATACTTTTTACCAAGGTATTCATGGCCAGAGATAATCCAAGACTTTGTAGAAAGTACCAATTGTGTATGATTTTCAGGCAAAACTCTTGATAAACATGAAGAAAAAAATTTTCATCACTTCACACAATTAAAAGGCAGTGGGCTATTTAAGAATTAGGGCTGGACAATGCAAAGTACCCTTTGGTTTGACTACAGTCATGAGTTGTAGCTCCACTTCCCTTACTTTGCCCAACACTATTAAACAGGATTTGGTTCTACATAAACTTAAACAGTCCAGCCTGATTAATAAAAAGTAATGTGTGTTGTAAATGCATAATACATTTTTTTCTAATATACTTAGTCAGTCTTTTATGTGAGGAAAGGTATTAATTATTCCATCTGTGTAGCAGTACACAGCTCCTTCTGTGTTTACTTCCTGGTTGGATTCTTTTGTCACTGACACAACGGTGTCTCAGGAAGGTCAAAATTAATAGTTAATGAATTACCATGGGCAGTTACAATACTTACAGCTAATGGTGTATGCTGTCAGTAGCAAGCGCTGAAATTGAGCACGAGAGAGACCAAATCCATATACAGTAAAAATAAAGTCAATGATTCAGCCCTTTCTTTAACAATTGCTTTTGCTGGGTTAACTACACCTTTCAGAGTTAAAAAAAAAAAAAAAAAAAAAAAAGGTAGATGACAGCTTAAAGGTTCTGATTGGTTATTTAGCATTATCCAGCCTGTCAGTCAATTCCTTAACACTGAACAGGAAATGGCTGAGAGAGGGAAGCAGCTTCAGTAACAAACTGGTGCTAAATTGTGAAGGGTGAAAATAAATAAATAATTTATATGACAGAAAACATTTATTTAACAGTGCCAAACAGACAGCAAATAACTGTTGGTGCCTAAACTGTTCCTTTAATATAATGAATAGCGTGTTTCTGCAATTTTCAAGCTTTATTCCCCATCATCTCACTATAACCAATGCGGTCTTTAAAACCACAATCCAAAGCATCAACACATGTACAGAATAGCTGAAGGATATGGTACACTTTCCAACTAGACTTAAATGCTTATGCCAAGATATCTTCTACTTAGTAAAATGAATGCCTACATTCAATCAGGAAAAAATTGCTAAATACTTTAATGATAACCTACTGGCTTATAAGAACGTAAGATGTAAGATATGTATTTCTAATAAGTTAATGCAAAGTACTGAATACACATATGCCAAGGTAGTGAATTTCTTGCAATAAAGGGACTTATGAAAAACCCTCACTAGGATATAAGGCAGAAATAAGTTAAACACAACAGCTAGAATACACCACATCAATTGCCGTAACCGTTTGTACTATGTGTGAGGGTGCTGGGATAAGGTAGCTTATACTATTTTCTAGTATAGTCTAGTATCCAAATTAAAGTGGATGTTAAAGAACCTCTACTAGTGGAAGAGCTCAAACTAACATCAAATCACTCCTTTAACCAAGGACAAAGTTCAAAATCATATCCTGGAGGGACGTGTACCAATATGTGTGCTAGATTATCCTTTTCCTGTCCGTTACAGGGGAAGCTGTCAGCGTTACTGGCTGGGGAGACTCAAAGCGCATATGCTTTGAGCTCCCCAGCCTAGAGGCATGCGTGGTCACATGACCGCGATCCTAGACTAGGGAGCTCAAAGCGCATGCACTATAATGCATGCGTTTTGAGCCTCCCCAGTCAAAAAAAAGAGTGGGGGATAGTGCACAGTGTAGTGGATGATGCTGTGTAACCTGATGATGCTAGTGCACGTGAGATTTGGCGACAGGGAGGAGAGCCTGCTTGTTAGGGGGCGTTCCTGTAGTGTTTGAGTGGCAGGTCAAGCAGAAAATAGCAGCTTCCTTGCTTTCAAACTGGGACAAGATTCAAATACTTGTACTGTATTTTCAATATGCAAACTTTTTTTGGTTCCTAATTACTTGATTTACATTATAAAGTCACATACTTTATAAAACTGTAATAATCCTGAGCTGACGGGTGCACTTAAATACATACATGTAGCATATTTTGCTGCTTTGATGCAAACAAAAACAAAAGCAGTTAATTGGGTAATAATTTTAAAAAGGATGTTGTATAGCTACTAGAAAAAACACTTTATACCAGTCCCCCCATTATTGTCATCTGCAGCACTAACTTTTTGTCAGTTCAGACGCTTTAGCCTGATCTGGCAGCCTTAGCTACAACTGCCATATTATTCCTTTGAAAAAGGTCAACATAACCCGTAGTACACTGCTACATGTTTTTTTTTAAAACAATTGCAGAAAGCAGCCTGTATCTGATTCTGTTCACTATCAGTCCTAGAGAATTCATGTTTTTCAGTATAATAAGCGATAACCCTAGCTATACCTTTCACACTACAAAAATGCATGTCCGAGGGGAAATCCAAGCACATATAGTCACCAGAATGAGAAGAGACTCTTGTTTTTGTGCAACGTCTGTCAACTTGAATGTTGGGAAATAAGATTGCTAATACAGCAGAATCCAAAAGTGCCTTGAGGTAGAAGATAGAAATTCTGGGTCAAAGACCGCTGCTTATTGAGCACTTTACAGGTTGATGACATAAACAAGATCTTTCTGTGCTTTTGAAATAGGAATGTTAAAATCTGTTACATCTGGGTGTGTCAGTATTAAAGTAATCAAGGTGCTGAAACATCAGAGAAATCAGAAAACTAAGTACCGTATTTTTCGCTCTATAAGACGCACCTGCTGATAAGACGCACCTAGATTTTA
>WMED01008556.1:15000-16845 GCA_019650415.1 Pipa parva | reverse complement strand
CTTTGCGTATTCAGCAAACAATGATGTGGAGAATTCTCATCCAATTTGACATTTTATGACTGTTACAAACTTGTTCACCTTTTTGCATTACTTTGCGTATGCATGTGACTTCTGACTATTTACAAAATGGGCTGTGTCAAAGCAGCAAATTCAGCAAGGTGTATTGCTCTAAATTCAACAAGCATAGTAACATATGATTTTGCTACACCTGGGAGTTCACACTTTCATGAATAAGCCTTTTTAATGTGCAGATCACATCATTACTTTAACAAGATATCATTTACAAATGCATCCTGCAGGGCAATGAAAATACAGCTACATAGCTCTAATTCAATACTGAGTCGCACCTGGTTAAAGGGATGATATGGTTAAATTATTTCTTAGGAATTTTCTTTCAAAGTGGTAAAATTAAACAGTTATTTCGATCTATTAGGTGAACTAGATCTGTACTTTAGGATTCCTTCTTATCTCATTTCATATGTGTAAAGCCAGTATTCCACTTAAAAGGAGGAATGCAAGATTATACTGGAAGCTATGCAGCCGAAGATAAGGTCTACCACCTTTTAAAGGTAATGGTGTCATGCATGTGGTATGCAACTGAACTGAATACCATGCAACTATAGAGACGTTTAGGTAATTCTATCCCTTTAATGCCAATATCACTAAATTATCCATACTGCAAAGCTAGCTGATGGTAAATGAGTTCAGCTGTGCATTGCAGGGCTGCAGAGAATCAATTGCATATGTATCAAAGTTTTTTGATAGTCAGCCCTGTTGTACTCAGCATTCAAAAAGTGTTTGCTTTTAAATAAATGGGAGGCAACCTTTAAATACAGGAATAGTTTCTTCTGTTTGATTTGAAGAGAATTGCGTATTTCTTTATTCTTGATTAATTTAACTTCAATGTCAGATTTCATTGATAGCTTTATCATGAGTTTACAATCAGGATATTTTGTGTTAGTCCATAATTAGGACACACCTACAGGAGATAAAGCACACTGAGCATGTGCAGTGTCTACAGTACAGCCAAACATGAAGCCGCCCAGCTGACAACTTCACAGGTATTTATCCTTTGTCTCATAGGGCTACTGTACACTTGGATATGTTCTGCAGGTTTTTTTACATAAGGTTCTAAGGTCCATAAAGCTGCTAGCTGAAATCATTTTTAGGCTTTAGTTCCCCTTTAATTATATATTCCAATATGGTACCTATGTTTTATTTCTTCTACATATAATTCTGTCATAATGGACTGCATAGCACATACTCTATAGTACCTGTTACAAGTACAGATAAAGTATCAGTATTAAAGGTAAACTATCATAAGAAGTCTTTACTATATGTTTATTAAGTGATATCATTGCACTTCAGTTTTGAAATATGTTCTTGGCTGGACCCTATTTTAGTAATTTATAAGAAAAATGACATTAAACACAACACTATTTGCAGAAAGTAAGTCAGTGAACAGCAGTAAAAATACACTCACATGCCCACCAGCTCCCTCTCGGTGAGAATTTAGCTTAAAGTTTGGTGAATAATAACAAATGTAACAAAAAAATAGTGCTAGTGTAAAGGGATTCTTATATTATACAGAATTAACATTACTGTTACTGATATAGTGAAATAACCACCCATATAGATTGATGAGAAAAGCAATATGCCCCAAAAAGGCATAACAACAGCAGCAAAGCAGCATAAAAATATTACAGTATATTAGCGAAATGTATTAAAATTGGAAATTACCGATATCGCGATATCGATACCTTCGATAATGCGATATCAATATTTTACCGATATCGGAATTTTACCGATATCGATATCTCGCGATAGTGATATTTCAGCCGTTCT
>WMED01008556.1:0-7500 GCA_019650415.1 Pipa parva | reverse complement strand
TTTGTAGCCCACCCACTTTTGAAGGGTGAAATGTATTAAAATCAGTAAAATTACCAATATCGCGATATCGAACGGGTTTTGACCGATATTACGATATCGGTAACATCGATATCATGATATCGAAATTTTACCGATATCGATATCGCGATATCAAAATTTCATAAAAGTCTAAGCAGTCACTTAAAGTCCGTATTTGCATCCATTCAAAACTTTTCCAAATCCATTCATTCATCAGACTCTAAGATGTTGCAAATTTGCGACCAATTTGGAAGCTTACGACAGTTTCAGGTCTCTTTGCGTTACTTTGACTATTTATCAAATGTTGAATTGAGAAATTTACCAGTTCGACTTCGCTTTTGACTAAGTGGTGGGTTGATGGTTGGGGCTTCAGTGTGGTGTAAGGTCAAAAGAAAAAAAAAGTGTGACTTGAATTCACTTTAAAATTCACTGTCAAATTCGCACTTTGATGATTTTGCTTCTAAGTGTAGTCATTGCATCTGCACCAGGGTCCTGGAACCTGAGGTAATGCCACACCACAGAAAAAAAATATTGATGATTCTCTCAAGGAGGTTCACATCATCATCATCATCATCATCATCATCATCATCATCATCATTATCCCATACCAGCTGTGGGGGCACCATCAGGATGAAGAAAGTGTGCAGGAGAACAACTCCTGGTATTTTTACCTGCAGAATACAGCATTATAGTAATGATGGATGAAGAAGACTTCTTGGACTGTGGTGAACAAAGATAGAAGACTACATTTTGTGAAAAAGCAGGTGGTAGAGAATATTAGCCTATCCAAGAATACTTTATGGGTCAGAATGGTAGGTCATTTTTTTATATTTTATTTTGAATATTAGGCAAACAATTTTGCATGTATATGTATATATATTTTTATTTATAAAGCGCCACAATGTTACACAGCACTACACAACCCAGTAATAATACAGGAAAGGTTAAAGTGCAGATCAAACAACAAGTGAAGTCAAATACAAGTATATAATCAAGAAAATACATCACTCTAAGTGCCAAATCGTGACTGAAACAAGAGGATAGAGGTCCCAGCCCCATGGAGCTTACAATGTAAGTTTTAAAAGGACACTTACCCTATTACTTACAAGTAGGTATGGGTGGATCATAAGAAAGGCTGGAATTGTTTAGATTTATTTTAGGGGTTGGAGATAGGCGGTCAGGCACTGACAGTGGCTGCTTCTTCTATTGATATTGATTTGTATGTATAATAGCTTATTCTAATGACATTAGAATCTGCCAAAGATCTGCAGTGTAGGATTTGTTTAAGTTAATATCGTTCTAAACCCCTCATCTATAATTTACAATGGCAAGGGCATTGCAAAATTGAAAAAAAGTAGCAAAGTGTCACCATCCCCAGAATATGCGTCAGTCTATGCTCCATCCATCTTCCTAGGGTCATACTGCAATTGGGCACATTTCTCTTCCACCCAGGACTTTGCGAGCCTTCTGCAGTATGAACTGGAAGAAAGTAAGCTTGTCTTCACAAATAAACCAATTGGTTTTAAAAGTAAAATAAAAGGCGGAACTACTGTATAAACCAGCTGAGTTTGGGTCATTTTAGAGGGAAAAATCTTTTGACTGGTTTTTAAAGTAGATTTGGCATAGTTTACACTACAGACATCTGTTTTACAATTCATTAATAAGATAGTGGGATATATTAGAATATATTAGAATAATTTCTCCTGTGCAGCATTGCTAACGAGGAGTGACTTATTAATGATAGGAATAAGATATTATCTTTGGAAAAAATTATGTTTAAAATACTTTTTGAGATTTAAAAAAAACAAGGTATTTTATTGCGTGAAACTTTTTACATTGATATACAGGTGTACGAAGTTGCCAGGAATAGGGTTAAAAGAGGATGTGCGGCCTGGCAAAGAGAAATTTGTATGTATATAACCCCTTCAGAAATGACGCCCAGTTTTGCTCTATTAATGGTGAAATTCTGCCCCAAAACACTGGACTAGAATTAACAATATATTTTATTCAAAGCTGCACCTGCACTCTAGATTAATTAACATTTTACAAAGAGAAGATCAAGCGATGAGTAATACATTTTACAATAAAAGCACAAATGCAGCTTTTCTGGAATCACACTAAACAAACCAGTCTACTTTGATACTATTTACACATGGTTCCCTTTCACTATGAAATACAGATGTAGGGATGGAATTAATTTAAGTTATTAAACTGTAACCTTTCTTCTAACATCACAAACCAGAAAATGAGCACTGTGCAGTGATACAATCTTTGTTTTTTTAATAACTTACCTTTAAACTAAATCCAGAATGTCAAATGGCAAATTAATGTTTATTTTTTAGTCAACCAATTAACATTTCTACACTTTCTTCTTTCTTTTTCCATAATGAAAATTGCTCATGAGATATCTAAAGCACGTTTCTTTGGTTATGACAATCTGAAAATATGCTTCATTTCAAATCTGATTAATTTGTATTTCTGTAGTAATATTTTTCTTTTCTCTCTCTCAGTGCCTGGAATGGTCCAATGCATTTACGTATATTTCATGTATATGATTTTTAACATAAGATGTCCACTCTTATCTTGTCCGGTTAATGTGATAAAGGTTCAGTTGTTTCAATGATTTGTGATGGGATGTTGCAGCTCAGACATCACTCGGAGTTGTTTAAATTGCCAATCATGAATCTTGCATTCTATCGGCTGTCAGATTGGTTTGGCTAATCACCTTGGATTGGATGCGAGGGTCCAGTCTTTTCAATGTATTGTGAATTCTTCAATGTTCTACTTTGCGAAACAGGGGAAAGAAAAATCACATTATTCTAATGAGAATGCAAATGAAAGAAAAGCTGTATGAAATAGCTATAGATGAGTTGCTTGTCAAGACTGTTTTAGTTTAGTGTAAAAAAAAAAAAAGAGAGCGCTAGCTCAACAAGGTAATGTACTAGATGGAGTCATTTTTGGAGTAATGGCACATAGCCAAAGAAAAAGACAGAGTGTCTTCATTGGAACGTCTATTGTTAGTGCTTCTTCATCATAATGTTTAACCTTGTTGGTGCCAAATGATTTCGCAATACACTGCATGTGAGAGTGATATATTTCAAGTTACTAAAAAGCAGGGCTTGACTGCCAACTTTTTGATTAGGGTATTAGGCAAGCGACTCAGACTCGTTTGGATATAATCATGAACTGCACACGCAGTATTTAAATGGACGGCAATACTAAAGAACAAAGGGTTAAATATCATTAAAAACACAAAGAAGAAAAGTTGAAATGAATTTTGTGAAGCGCTGCGATTATTTGTAAATGCAAAATCCTGAAAATGGCCTTATTTATGGAAGCTTATCCAGTCGGCTAAATAATCATTCCTTTATATTGTACAATAGATGGTTTGATTTTACTCAGTACTCAGTATTTAATGGAGAAAAAAATCTTTAGGTTGAGGCAGATGATTGTAATCCAATTGCTTTTTGATCAGAAAAAATAACTTTTTGAAATTCATGGCTTCTTGTAAAACATACACCTTTGACGTTTTCCCCTTCAAGTGAGAAATTGGATATGTTTTATGAGATTCACATGCATCCAATATATGCTAAACTGTAAATCATAATATAATATAGAGTTATTTCTCTGTCTTAAGCCAGGAAGTGAGCTAAACTGTAGGCTTTCTCTGATGTATTCAGTAGGGTCATGAATAGACAATGAAATTATCCTCTGAAGTATACCAAAGGCAGAACAAAGCTCTGCTCTAATTAGATAAAGATCTCATATGTGCACATGTCAACCTTGGCACCTGCTGATGCTTTTAAAGAGCTACATAAATATGTTTGTTTATTAAAGTTTGCACATATGTGACATATGCCTTTTTGAGAATCTGAACTTCTTATTTGTCTGCAGAAGGCACAGTAAATTAACCCCCGTTTTTTGTGCATCTCTAATGCTGCATAGATGATTCATTTTCACACACTGTATAGTGACATTTCTCCTGTTGACATTTTTACTATGTGCTAGTAGAAGAAGACAATGCATTCTGCAAGGGTGAAACAATAAAACCTAACATTATTATATGCAATAATGACAGTGTGTGGCCTAAATTTACTAAAGGCCAAGTTTGATCATGAAAAATATATGTATTGCATGGCCCTTTGCAATTGTTCCATCAATGCAGTTCACAGCAAAGTGTATGATTCAGCTACTGTAGTTTAACATGTTCTGGACCCACTAACACTTTACAGAGGACAGTACAGAGTCAGATGGGCCATTTTATGGAAAGCAAAGAGAATATAACTCACATTAGTTATATCTATGTTTGGGCTAAAACTGAGTGTCATGTTTAGTTTGCATAAAGTGAAACATATAGTCTTTCACTTTTATTGTATTTATATTTATACATATTTTATATTTATATAATATTTTATTCATTTTTATAATTTTACCATCACTGCAAAAGTTCATAACACCTTTCTAGGACACTGGATCTAGAATATTATTTGTTTTAAAACCACACCTTATTTCCCCTTAGACCCTAAGACCTCCTGGAGAGGATGTAAAATAATAATAATAATCAGAATTTAACATAAAAGGAGATCTTTCTAAATAGGAAGATGTTAGTTCCAGATAAACCGTACTTAGCCCTGTTTGCCCCTTATAAGATCTTTGACTTTAACAACAACATTTTCTTTTCTTACAAGTAAAAAGAAGATTCAGGCTAGAAGGAATCACTAAGGAAACACAGATATCATTATAAAAAGCAAAACTCTTTTGCATCTTTCATGCTTACCAACATTCTAAAGGAGTATTACTAACATCAATCCTTTCATTTTAAATCAATGCTATTTCATTTCTGGCACATCTGTTGCTGCTCTGATTTTTTTAAATTTTTTTATTTGTTAACATACTTTTACATTATAATTGTAATTTAAAGTATCATATTTTGACTTTCACGGATCTCTTATCCAAAGCACTGTGCTAATGAACTCAACAGGTTGTGCTGTTGAAAGCACAGATTTCTTTATAGCGCCATAGCCGGCGGCCTGTACTAACAGTATGAAGGTGTGGATAGTTTTATCAGGGCCCAATAAGACAGTTTTAGAAGATATTCTGAGAAATCAAATAAACAAACTATAAATATCTTTCTCTGATAATTCAGCTTATGTGTAATATTATATTTAAACAAATACATTTCTTTCAGTGTTTAAGGAAGTTGTCTGATTTGCTTCAGCATTGCACATGGTCTATAGTAGATCTTAAATTTCAAGTCAAGGTACTCATTTGTCACAGAGGTCTAACCCAGTGGTCGGCAAAGTGCGGCTCTTTAGCCGCCTTGCTGTGGCTCAAAGCGCACATCTGAAGCCCCCACCCACGACTGCTGACAGCTCTTCTGATTGGCTGTACACACGTCATGTGGTTGGGAGAGTGCGCTCCTCGGTGGCTCACAAAATAGTTGTCACTGCTGGAGGAGGGAGTGAAGTGGCTCCTTCCTCAAAGAAGTTTGCTGACAGCTGGTCTACCAGAACATAAAGTGTGGAGATATGTCAAACAGTGATCTTGTTGTACAACTTGAAAGAGATAAATATACATAAGTGAACTGTCTAACCGGACCAAATATTGTCTATACATGCATAATGTTAAATAGTGAGATAACACATATTCGACATAATAGAATATATCACTGCTCTTTTTCTTCCTTTTACCAGACTTACAAGTAGTTTGGAAACAATATAACCATTTTAGGCATGTTATTTACCTAAAAGTCAATATTTTGTTGTAGTTTCCATTAGATTTGGATATATTTTTACTCTTTTATGAGTCTGCTTAGTTCATTCAGTACTTTCAGTTGACAACAAATAACTCCTTCCACTACTTACTTTTGTAGTTGGTGCTTTATTGCAATGAGTGACACATCACTCTGGAGATACACATCTCAGATATCTTTGGTATGTTGATGTCATCCCAGAGTCTTTAGGTCATTAAGACTTCCCCCTCTACCCAGAACAAAACTAATTTATGAATTGTATTCTTTTGGTCTTTCATAGAGTACCTAGACTCTCAGAACATTTCCTAATGTCAAACAATAATTTTATATTGTCCAGTGCGGGAAACTAGAGAGTTCTCCAGAAAGCTAAACATTGTGGGTATTATTAGTAGAAATTCAGAAATGAAACTAGTAGGGATCTTCAGCTGTTTCAGAAAGAACTTACTAACACTAACTGGGCACATCACAATGGAGAGAGCTAAGGAAGCATATGCTTATTTGGATTTCTTCTATTCCTTACTGAAAATAATGAATAAATGAATGAATAAATGATTTAATTATTAATTAAGTTAGTGTTTATGTTTGAAATAAAAATAAAAAAGTAGCAGAGAGCTCTCTGGATTAAAAGTCCATACTTTTACTTTTGTTTGGATGGAGAGTAGACTTTAAATTAAAAACTCAAAAAACCTAAAAAATTCTAAAGTATCCAACCAAAGTTGGTCACTTTGAGCGTCTCCTTTCCTACTGAATAAATCAGAGTTTCACCACATTTTTGTGGCCTTGGAGGGAACCTTATGAGGAACTCTCTAGTGAAGACCATTCGATTGTTGATTCTCAAGGGTATACATTAATAATGAAAGCATTTTTCTGTTTTTCTATGGCAAGTATGAAGAAGGTTACATATGTGGTGTGTGTTAATGGCCTTCATGGTTAAATGTAGGGTATAAAACATGTGTTCCATCATTTGCGTGATATTATAGTAATATGTTTGAATAAAGCAAAGTCTGGGGAGAAATCCTGAAGGAAATGAGCAGCAATGAGAGCTGAAAAGGATGAATATGACAGGTGTCCCAGCAAGTAAAGAGAGCAAGCAGAAGACAAAAAGAAGAGTTAAAAAGAAATAGGTTGCACCATCACAATGTTTAGTGCAGTTATTTTCAACCGGGGTTCCGAGGAACCCAAGGGTTCCGAAAGGACAACCCAGGGGTTCCGCAACACACTGGTTGATCGGCATCATTACCCGGCTCATCAGAGAGATCGCATTGATCTCTCTGATGAGCCGGGTAATGATGCCGATAGCTAATGATTCAATCTCTGTCCCTGCTAACAGTGATCTGACAGCGATCACTGTTAGAATGGACAGAGAGCACATAATTACCCTGCTCATCAGAGATTGCATCCTTGCGATCTCTCTCTCTCTCTGATGAGCCGGGTAATGATGCGGTCTCTGTCCCTGCTAACATTGATCTGACAGCGATCACTGTCAGGGGCGGTTCTGGCCTATGGGCGCCCTGGCTGAACCGCCCCTTGACACCCCTCCACACCCCCCCTCCGCACCCCCTGCCCAGTGTCCCCCACCCGACATCCCCCACTCACCTCCTCCAGTGTTCCAGCGATGCTCCTCCTCTGAGCGCCGCTCAACAATGAGGTAAGTGGAATGCAACGCGGTACTTGGCTGCTTTGGGTTTTCTCAGCTCGCCGAATAGAGCCGAGAAGACCCAAAGCAGCCA
>WMED01008555.1:6838-16845 GCA_019650415.1 Pipa parva | reverse complement strand
GATATCTGGCGATATTAGCGATATAGAGGATATCGACTTTAGTAAATATGCCCCAAAGAGACAATCTCACACTTGTATGTACAATAGCAGGATACTTTAGACCCAAGTTTACAAAGATATGCCAGTGAAATATTATTATTTATTTTCCCAGAAACAAAAAATGCTGAGAACTTAATTGCATCTTCCTTTTAATTTGAATAAAATAATATACATTGTATATGAAAATAGGAATAATTTTTGCACATGCAAATCAAATATAACTCTGCGTACATACAATACCAATATCGCAGCAGGAATATTGCTGCATTAGATTTTAGTACCCCAAGAAAAATACATTTACAAAAGTTTAAAAAATAAAAAAAATAGTTTTATTTCCAAAAGATTTTTCAATTTAACATCCATAAGAAGGTAACTATTTGATTGTGGCTACGTGTATTCTCCATTAAAGTGTACCTGTCACCTCAAAAACTCTAATACTAATCTAGATTCTACTAATGAAATAAAAAGTTTTTGTAAATATATTTTTATTAAAAATTTACCTTTATACAGTGTTTCGCTTTGTCATCTTCCCAGTCAGCCTGACTTTTCTGTCTGAGTCGGGTTGGGCAGGGGTTAAATGATGATTGACATTATAGCTCCTCCAATCAGATTCCTGCAGTATCATCCGATTGGAGGAGCTATAATGTCACTCATCATTTAGCCCTTCCTAGCCCAACTCAGAAAGAAAAGAAGGCTGACAGGGAAGATGACAGAGAAATTCTGTATAAAGGTACATTTTTTTTAAATACATATATATTTACAAAATCATGTATTTCATTAGTAGAATCTAATTTAGTATTTGTTTTAAGGTGACAGGTACACTTTAAGCTGTTACTACAAACAATTGTAAAATATCTTCAACATCTGTAACTAAAATTGGCTCTGAACTTTCATTAGGTGCCATCCAAAATGAAAATTCTAGGACTGTTAACAGCTTTCCATTTTTAACCTTCTCCTATAGTCACTAAATTTTGATAACATTTTCTGTTGAAGGTCATGTATGAAAACAGTTGATTACTTCAAAGCGATTATACATTTACCAGCATTCCTAATTGAAAAAATACCTGTGCCTAACAGAAATCCAATGAATTATTTGGAACACAGGTATGGAAATAAAATCTTATCTTAATTTTAATAAGATTTTAATTGATGAGATTGGGTGAGGGTCAAGAAATATAAATGATAAAGTTAAGATTAGATCAAACACCAAAAAAGGAGGCGAAATTAAAATTATAGTTGAACTTGGTAAGGTTAACAAAATCAAACAGGAACACGGACTTAATTTGTAATTAATCACGTATATATATATATATATATATATATATATATATATATATATATATATATTTGCACATAAATATATATTGTGTGCTTTGTTATTGTATCTTATCCTTCAAGAGTAAAGTATTAATGGTACTTCTGCTTTATTTTAAAATAGGAAGACTTTACTAAGTAAAACTATGTATACAATGCAAGCATCAAGTTTAAGATGCAGTTAGTTTTATATTGTATATACCTATATATACAATATAATGCGCAACAAATATACATATACTTTTAACAGTAAATGCTTTTTCTAACAGTAAAATGTTGCTTTACAAGATCCATCTCTGCAATGCCAGAATAGTTTAAGTCCATATTTGCTTTAGGCATGTTTATTACACTGTTGAAAGCCAACAAATTCCAAGGATCTAGAAAATAAAAACAGCAAACAATTAAATTCATTACAGAATTTAAATTTATATATTACGTACATGACTCATACATCAGAATAAACATTGCTAATATCAGTCTCTTATTTTTAGAAACCCACTAGCGAAACAAGAAATGGCAATGCATTACCACTCCATAACATAGCATTTTATGTCTGCTTCTATGCAGGCATAATATTCAGTAATTACTTTCAGCCAAGCAATACACAAGAATATATATATAATGGACGTCATATGAATAGTTTTCAGTGCCCATGGCACAAGTTAGTTGTGAAGTTGGGCTAAAAGCAATGAAAATTAATGTAAACATAAAAGAATAAGTCAACTGCACTTACACTACAAGGTTAATATTGCAAAGTGGGCATATATCTTTCAAAATAATCCTTATATGCTCTTTACTATATTGTACACATAACTACAGTTACACCTCAATATTACCCAGTCTCTCCTGTGATCTATCTTAATTTCCCTCAATTAATAATTTTATTTTTTTTTTAATATTTCCCTATTGAGACAGTAATTTAAAAGACTAACATTAAATAGTTCTAAATGATCAACTGCACAGCTCAATTATACATGCATGTGGTAATGATAAACATTTTTATAAAACATATTAAGGTTGCATTCACTGTTTGGTTTATCATTTAAGTCGTACATTGTTAAATAAATACATAACACGTTCGATAAGAACATGGTTTGGTTGTTTTGTTGTAGATGTTGTAATATATATATATATATATATATATATATATATATATATATATATATATATATATTTGTATCTTATATAATTATCTAGATTTGGCTACTCCGCCCCTGGGGCCCTTAGTGTGTAATGTTGGTGTTTTCATTTAATGGGATAGTGCCCCTGAAGATTTTGTATGCAATACCATGCAGTATATAGAAATTTAGATTGGAGAAGTGACTTGATTGATTCTGATGAGGTGTTGAATGAGTTGGCTGATTGTTCCTTGTGAGTTAAAGAGTGTAGCCAGTTCATTATGAATAAGAATTGGAATCGTGTGAAGAAGAACTCTGTAGGGGGATGAGAGGTTTGTAGCCAGTGAGCTAAAATTGCTTTTTTTTGTGGCAGATGCCATTTTAGTTACGAGTGATCAACCGGTTATCTGTTTTTGTGGAGGAGGTTATCATAATATGTCAAAATATATCATAATATTATATATTATGTCATATGATGTCAAAATATGGCCCCAATCTGCTTCAATCAAAATTCTTAATTTTTCACTAAGTATAGAGGTGTAAAAGAAGAATTACAGGCACACACACACACACACACACACACACACATATATACATACATACACACACACACACTTTCTTACAGAGACACACACAGACGGACAAGACAGACAGACACTGACACACACAAATATATATATATATATATATATATATATATATATATATATATAATAAAAGCACACAATTTTATTGTAAGACATGTATTGTGAACATATAAGAATGGTCATTTAAAATATATGTTATAAAACATGTTTTTTATAGTCATATTTTTATTATTAATCTATACACCTATACTATATGTATTTAGTTATATTTAAAATCAATTAAATAAAATCCGTTTTTGCAGCACAATAAATTAATAAATATGGATTAGCTACTGTGTATGCTGATCCACATTGTAAACATGCACTCTCTCACTGCAGAAAGGAAAGTATCAAGATTACACACATGCACTAGCAGAATGAGTCATTGTGTGACCTCATTAGGGGGCAGTGACTTCTGGGCAACAACCAGGAAGAAAGAGACCACAGAACTCTGCAGGGATTAATACTGAAATTTTAAAAGGTAATAACTCAAAAAAAACAAAATCGTTTTAACTTCTAAATGTTTATGTTTCTACATTATAAATATATATGTATAGTTTGGGCTATATAACTTTACTTACACTTTAAAGGAAACATTACAAAATATATTCTATATATACTAGAATACTGCAATGAATCATCTTAAACTTAACTAAATATATAAATGTAATCTGTAGAAATGTGAATAATAGATAACATAACAGAGCTTGTTGTGTTATCTAAATACATTTCTGTACCTCTTTTTTTTAGCTTATCTTTGCCTTTTGCAATGAGTTTGAATGGTGCGTACTGTATGCAGCATGGTCTAGCCCCCACAATATGTATACTGTATTTTCCAGCATATATGACGACTGGGCATGTAAGATGACCCCCAACTTTTTCAATTAAAATATAAAGTTTGGGATATACTTGCTGTACAAGACTACCCCCTCTTCCAACACAAATTCTGCTTGGATTGGTCAGATCTCCCTGCCTGCCCAACACTCCCTGTCTCCAAGTCTATCAGAGCACTATCACACTGTGCTACCACCACAACACCCCTTACACACTATGCTGCCACCACAAGCCCTTTTCCACACTGTGCTGCACCCACAATCCCCTTTCCACACTGTGCTGCACCCACAATCCCCTTTCCACACTGTGCTGCACCCACAATCCCCTTTCCACACTGTGCTGCACCCACAATCCCCTTTCCACACTGTGCTTCCCACACAACCCCCTTCCTACACTGTGAACCCACCAAACACACTGTGCTTCTACCACAAGCCCCTTCCCACACTGTGCTTCCCCCACAAGCCCCCTCCCACACTGTGCCACCCCCTCCTTCCTACAACCTACTCTCTGTAGGAGGGAGGCACTATCATAGTGCTCGCCTCCCTCCTCTTCCCTCTCCCTACCTCCTCCATTGCCTGGCTGTCTGTGCTTTAGAGCTTAGTGCTACAGCGTTTCATCTCCTCAACAATGATTAAACTTCCTGTCACTAAAAAGAGAGTTACATCACTGTTGGGGGAGGAAGGCTGTAGTGCACAGCCTTACAGCACAGACAGCCAGGCGATGGAGGAGGTAGGTAGGGAGAGGGAAAAGGGGATACCCAGCGTATGACGACCATGACTTTGCGAAGATTTTCCCGGGTTAAAAAGTCATCTTATACACCAGAAAATATGGTAATTTAAGTAGAACTCTGTAAATTTGCACATAAAATATTCAGTCCTCTGCAATCCAGCACTTTCATGGGGCTATATATACATCACTGGAACCTGAAACAAGTTACTGATGAAAGAGGACCAACTGACATTATTGTAAATTTTATGTATAATGGTTAGATAATTACTACAGAATTTACCTTTAGTTCTCTGTTAAGCAACACTACTGCAATAATATTAAACTGCAAAGATTCAGGATATTTAAAATATTAAAAGAAGAGGATACTTACTTTGATGCTCTGTAACTTGGAACCATCAGTTTTTCAACTTCCAATCCAGTCTGTGGACAGACATTTTATGATGACCCTTGCTGTTTATAGTCTGTTTACATGAATCACCATTATGTAATGAGCTGCATTCCTGCTTTATTTCCATTTCAACATCCAGTAAGTGCAGTTTAGTTACTGTGTGTGATTGTAAAAGTTCATTTGTTACAAAAGTTTCTGTATTCACATTGCTGATTTTTCCAGAGTATTTTGCAAAGCCTTTGGAAATTAGATTCTGAGCTAAGCTTCCTTGACCATATATATTTACTTCCAGTCTATTATCTTGGAGATTATTAACAGGCTGAAACCATAAATGAGACTGGTTTATGAAATCAATAAAGTAGGTAACTGCATCAGTGGACCAGGATGCTGCATCTCTGGGTATTACTCCATGTAACGAACACTGATAGGTTATAGCTGGTAAAGATACAAGGCTTTCTGGGATACATTTTAATTTGGCAACATCTGAATAAGGGATGCTTTTATACACTCCATAATCAATAAGATAAAGTAAAACAAAGTCATTTGTCATTTTTGATATCTTTGATCTGCACCATTCATTTTCAACAGAACAATTTACAAGGCAAACTGTGCCAGGCCTTAATGCTTCCTGCGGAAAAGGCAACAGATCAACTGACACCTCATGTAAATGCTGGAGTAATTCATTCATTTGATTAAGAGAGTCCTCTAACTGAAGACAAAAATCAAAAGGATCTTTAGCTGCAGTGACAAAGCCATTATAAACGGTCAGGCTCTGCAGTCTAGCTACGGGAATACATGAACTTGCAGAGAACACATGCGTTTGTTTTTTGTGGCAAATTTCTAGGGAATTTTCCACTTGCAGATTTGTTGCAGTAAAATACTCCATCAACAGCGAACCATCTATTAGAACCTCTACTTTCCAAGTATGGCATGGATCCAAGAACTTAATTAACAAGATCTGAACATCCTTGTCCATAAGCGATGACAGCACATTTTTAAATGCGGAGTCTTCAATTTGTTGGCTCCATACCCACCTACAAGCAATTGCTTGCTTAGGAATTAACAACATATCACTGGAAACAACTTTAGCATCATGCATACTGATAATTTCTCGTGCACCATGGTCAACATAAAAGACCAACATCTTCATTTTATCTAGAAAGATCTCCTCAACAGATGCACGCAACCAAGTCTGCATTTCCAAAGATTTTGCCAAGCATATCATTCCTTTAGTAATGTTTTTCGTTGCTAACCTGTTATTAGCCTGTGCGACAGAGGAAGCAATCAATTTACTGAGGTCAGATGCCAGAGAAGTACCAACTAAAGTAACAAAAAATCTCCTGCAATCTGCAAAATATATATTTCTCACTTTTTCTATTTGACTAGGTTTCAGATCAGGGTTTTGGAATTCTTTTATTGCCTTTTCAGTTTTGTGTACTTTCAGTATTCCTACATCAGCTGATATGCCCAAAACAGTAAGAGGGATTTGCTGTTCCAGTAGTTTTGAAAATGAATTGCTATCTTGCTTGTTTTGCATAAAATCCTGAAGAGCCTGTGCTATACATACATCCTTAGAAGTGAGGCTAACCTCCCATTGCATTTCATGATTGCATAAAAATGTACAGTCTAGAGGTTCTCCCTCTACCTTTTGCGAAAAGAAGAAAATCAAATCCTCACTGCAGTTATCAGCTGTTAATGATTTGATACCACTAAGAGAAACATGTATACTTAATTTAGGTATAGATAAAAATTTGTCTGGAAGTCTAAATAAGGAAGTAGCAGTAGCAGAATTTCCATAATCAATAAATTCTACTTTGAAAGACTTGTCCTCTTTGATATCTTGAACCTCTGCTCTATAAAAAGCCATATCATCTGGGTATTTGGCAGCAACTAAAGTGCCCTTTATACAGTCTCTATCAGAAAAAGTCTGAAATAGTGTTGTGCATTCATTTAGTTCGTCAGCAAGCTGCACTATCTTATTTTCATTTTTGGCAAGTTGTATATAAAAATCACAAGGGCTATTAATATGAGAGACATATGCTGTATCTTTTGTACCTGGTTCAATGTAGATATTTGGAAGATCACTGCATTTAATGCAAGTTAAGCTAGCTGCATTAAATGGGTTCACAACAGTATTGTGTCCCTCTGTTTTTGTAGTATTTTTCTTAATCTGGCCATATAATTGGGATTCTTTGTTTAAGTCTTCCAGGGTCAATTCTTCCATAAGATTTAATATGTCCATGTCTAATGCAGCAACTCTTTCAAATTCCATTTGTGGAGACTGTAAAGAACATGTTTTAATGGCCAGTTTAGGGTCACCTGAAAGTGAATGCATGCCCAAGAGGTTTTTGATCTGCTCATTTACATTTAACTTTTCATTATAGAGCTCTACAGCCAGCTGACCATCACTTTCTTTTGCCATCACAACAGCATTAAATTGCTTGCCTAAACAATTGTCTTCTAACCACTGTTTAATGTCAGGTGTGAGAGCAACATCTTTCAAACCAGAAAGATTACACTGAATAGCATGCATTGGTTCACACAAAATGTCTTCCGCTTCAGCTGGAATAGGCAACAAGTCATCTCTTCTTACCATCTGACAATTTCCATAGTCTACAAAAAAGGCTGTTGATGATGAAGGATGAATGAATGCTCTGTAATAGTTTCCATCTTCAAAGTACTTTAGAATACACAATGTATTCTCTGTTGTATGATTTGTTTGTTTAATTTCTACCCCAATTTTGGAAACTTTTGACATAAGCACCTCAAATGCTTCATAATTTCTTGCAAGCTGACAATAGAATTTTCCAATACTGTATATATGGGTAATGCAAACCTGTTCTAAACTTCCAACTTTAATGTTAAAATCAGAGTACAAAAAGGTATGCATCTTAATTAATGGAACCCGGGCATGTGAATAAGCAGCATGTCCTCTCTGAAGCAGAAACTGGGAAGCAGATGTAAAACAAGTTTCCAAACTCACAGCATTAAAAAGGCCTTTGGAACTCAAACTGAAATGGGCATTGATTGTACATTTTATATTCTCAGAAACAGAAGAATCAACAAAACTTTTGAAATCTCTACATGCTTCTGAAGTCCAATTCAGATGAGGCCTTGCAAGGGTAATGAAGCTGTTCAAGCTGCAACGAAATGCCTGACCTTCAATCATAAGAAATTGGGGTTTTATTTCTCTAAGATGAGAAAAAGAAACTCTTTCAACCTTACCATAGTCTACAAATAAAACATCAGTTTCCATTTCTGAAACACAGTTTTTAATGTTTGCTCTATAAAACTTTCCATCACTTGCAGACTTAACAATGCATGCTAATTGACCAGTTTTATACATGTCTGTGCAGGAAGAATAGTAACTTTGAATGTCTTCCATTAATTGTTGTAAAGATGCAGCTTTAGAAGGCAGTTGACACCAGAATTCTGCTGGTGAATTCACCTGAGAACATTTGACGTCTACAACAACTCCTGGATTAAATAGGTACTGTTTAAAATGGATAGGAATAACTTTGGCCATTACAGTATTTAATAGTTGAGTACTAGGAGATTTCTCATTCTGACTTTTTTGTATCTTACACACTGAAACAACATTTGCAACATCAGTTTCAAGTTTTAAAACCTGACGGCATAATTTGAAATAATTGTTTTGTTTATAACCTTCAAATTGCTTTGCTTTCTTTTTCTTCACAACAGGACCAGTCTTTGAAATAACAGTAATTTGATTGAAGTCTACTTTCCAGTATTCTGCATATCCAGCCTCCACCATCAATGTGACTATATTTGAAATGTCTGAATTTTCTGCACAGCGAACATCAACCAAATGTTTCCGTTTTCCTTTTGCAAGAACATGGAATAGAAGAGCCTTACCAAAGACAATTTCTTTAAAGAAATCATTTGCGGGCCTCACCCATACATCTTCTAGAGGATACACATTAGCCAATGAGCAACACATGGCCAAAGCAGGCAATTCTTGGAACTCTGGCAATAACATTTTGACATAACAACAAGGAATAGTCTCTGAGTTTCCAAAATCCAAAAAATACACATCAATCATTGAATCAAAGACATCAGTAACAACAGCTCTATAATAATGCCCATCTTTAGCATACAGTGCGCAACAAAGGTCCCCAGGCTGGGGATTATTAAGAACTCTTTCAGTGACTTCACAAGGATTATATATTTTTGCTATATTTCCCATCATAGCTGAAAACTCATTTTGAAACTCATCAGTTCGAATCCAAAAGTTAGATGGGTCCAACACATATTCAACATAGCCCACATGGACTGAATCCATATCCATTTCAACAGTTTTATATGTTTTACCAGCTTCTTTCTCAGTCAGATTGGCAGCTTCAGACAAAACACTTTCTTTTTCTTGTTCATTTGGTCCTGTAAGTTTGCAGATATTTCTGGAAATGTTTGGTAAAAACAATGGAACACAGTGATTTGTTAAATAGCAGTTAACTTCATGCTCATAGTCTTTACTATACAGCTCTATATAAAACAGATTTTTTTCAATACAGAATTCTTTAAACTTAGCAATGATGAACTGTCCTACAAGGCCCTCTTTAAAATGCATCATCTGTCTTCTGGTATAGTCTACATTGTCATTCATATTTATGAATGAGCAAGGGATAGCCATCATAGGCAAAGAAAGGAACTCTGGCTGCAACTTCTGCACATAAGATGAAGGCACTGTTTCACTGCTTCCAATATCTAAAAACCAGATTTTCACTTCTTCCCCAGAGAGAATTGTTTGTACAAGTCCTCTGTGCCACAATCCATCTTTTCGTTTAGCTGCACAAAGAACTCCAAAATTGTTGAGTATTGAATTTTGCTTTGTTTTAATGGTTTCATAATAGGAAAACATAGCACTGTTCAACTTACTTAGTTCCTGTTTCCAAGAAAGAATATGACAGTAAAACATGTTTAGGCTTATAGCAGCAGATA
>WMED01008553.1:0-16846 GCA_019650415.1 Pipa parva | reverse complement strand
TTTTACCACTTCTGAGAATTCTGCTGTTGATTTTAGGTTACTGCACATTCTAGTATTACTATTACGCCTGATAAATGGTATCCTACATCCTTCCTTAAAACTTTCTAGTAACAACTGTGCCTCACCCTTCTTAATGTAGCTGCTCATAAAGCATTTGTAAACCGAATGGGTAATGCCACAACCAGCGCATTCATGCCTGAATTTGCATGACGCGCCCCATTTGCATCGTCCCTCATTGAAAGCAAAACAGAAACCTCTCTTTGCGCTAGCAGCCAATATATGGGTCCCCTGGCTGCCAAGACTCCCTTGAAAGGGAGTCACATTCTGTGGCCCCATCATACTGAGCCATAGGCTAATATCTTTATGATCCCATTGTATGGTGGGGCATGCCGCCATACGCTGATGAAAATGCTCGTCTTAACGCCACCATGCTGTTCCCCCATAATCCTTATGCGTTGACCATACAGTATTTCATCTAAATAACAAAGTAGACTTGAACTTAATTCTGGCCTCTACTCACCCATAATCCTTGCATAAATGCAATATGCTCTAAGCCATGTACTAAATGTTTTAGGGATCCGTCTATACCTTATTTTATTTTATTTATTTATTTATTTTTATACCTTCTGTTATGCCAATAAATCCTCTGTGGGTAATAATGAATAGAGCTCATATGAACTCCACTCTCCAAATTTTCCTTTCATGTCCCCCTTTCTTTTTTTTTTTTTTTTGTGCATCTAAAGGCCTTGCCGAACAAAATTACAATCCTACCATCACGGTTCCGCCATTTGAAGGCCACATCTCTTTTTATTATTAAAACCAATTTTAACCAACCAAATAACTTCTTTAAAATTATGAATCCATTCCAATATTAACACATCGTAATGCTTACCCTTTTCCAAAATATTTTCCAATAACCACTAGTCCTGGGACCCCATGCCCAAGGACTCACCAATTAGCTGGCCCGCCACACCAGCAATGCTACCTTCGGAGTGGACGACATACCCGCTGCTGCATTACACCCAAATTGTTACAATGCGGCCGTATTAACAACGGGGATGCGCCTCTCCTGCTCATACATAAATAAAACCACCTCCTCCTGGGCTCCTTGCCCCCCTTCTGGCCTGTCCATTACCATATCCTCACTTGATGCCCCGCATGGTTCCGCAGTGGCATCATCCCCTTCCGTTTACCAAGCCCTACATGGGTTTGAGCTCTCTATATCCCGCAATACTGTGATCCCACTGAGTGATCAAAATCCTCCCACATCACCCTGCTGAGGATCCCCCGTTGTGGATCCCTGCTGACACCCCACGCACTCACCAGAGCTTCCTTGCAGTGTGGTGCTGCCCTCTCTCCTTGTGCTGTCATCCACTTGCCTCATCAGCAATCCTGCCCTGTTAGGCTGCTGCTGTGTTCCCTGTGGCTGCACAATCTCCAGGGGGTTAGCATCCATTTCCCAGGATCCTCTTCTCTGCCTCCCTGCATGAGAATCCACCTCCTGGGCCTGTTAGGCTGCTGCTGTGTCCCCTGTGGCTGCACAACCTCCAGGGGGTTAGCATCCATTTTCCTGGATCCTCTTCTCTGCCTTCCTGCATGAGAATCCACCTCCTGGGCTCCCCTCTGCGACTCTTGCTGGCTTGCCGGCTTTTTCTTATCAGGTGTGGCAGCTTGCTTCCTGATAGCCGCGCTGCCTGCAGATTGGCGCCAGCTTCTTCCTCTCCCCCCTCTAGGCCCTGCCAGAGTCACTTGATGGGGATCGAGAGTGCACTGCCGACATGCTCTCTTTCTCCCCCGGCCTGCTCACCTCCCAGCCGCGTTCCTTCTCCCCTGTGCTGCTTCTTCTGTGTACCTCACAGGACCGCTCCTTCTCCTTCCTCCCAGACTAGGGCTAACACACACCAACGCTCTTCCAACTCTGCTGGGCCTTGGAACGCTCACCTGCCCCTCAGTCTGCCATTCTTCCCAGGATCGTTCCAGCTATTAAGCGCCCCTCTTATCAGCCATACAGCTCACTCGATCGATCAGCTGCTCCAAACCCGGTAAGCCCTTACTCTCTTTATTAACTATTTATTCCTCACTCATTTCTGCTATGCTCTAATGTTCTGCTCCTTCTCTCTGACCCTTACTTACTCTGTTTCCTCCCCCTACATCCCCTTCACCTTGCTCCTCTTTACCATGCTGCAATTGACCTACCCCATAGTCAATCACCCCCTCCTCTATTATGCTCTGGGGGTGTTGTTTCTATAAGCAATAATGCATAACCCCAGTAGACGATGCTAATCCCATACTCCTGGGTATAGCACTCCATATACATACAGTAGGTATATGATAAATTAATACTCTAAATACTTAATACTAGTAGGAAATGGAGTATAACCATTTCCATTTCCTACACTGGTATGAAAGTATTGTGCCATTTGTGAAAAATAGGTACCAGTCATATACAGTGCAGAGCATGGAACAAAATATATGATAGCAATGTTTGTATTGTTCCAAGAGATTAATAGAGTTAATTATAAAAGTTCTATAACAAGTGCAGTGCCTTGTACAGTATGTACTAAAGTCTCTTTGCCTTTCTATTGCATAGCTAGTACCAATGTCTGCTTTACAAGCACTTTATTAGTAGTTCAGGAATATAAAAATTAAACATTTAGATGGTTGTGATTGCAAGCACTTTGTTATCTGTCTTTTCAAACTGCAAGCTACTTTCCATCTACAGAAAAGGGAAGTACGCATTGTATTTTTATAAAAAGTAAATATTTTAGATGTAGATTTGATCTTCATGGACTTTTTTCATAAACGGCCTGTAACACCTAAAAGAATAGTAATTCTCATTTAGATTAGCATGACAGTTATTCAAATACAGCACTTATGCTTGTAATATTAATTTTGATGTTGCTTTTGTGAATTGTATTGCTGTCTGTTTCATCTTTGCTGATAGCAGCCATGTTGTTAAACAGACCTCAACCAATCCCATTATTTTCTATCGTGCTTTCGATAATACATAATTAGGAAGTGTGTGCAAAAGCCTAATTTCAAAAGCTAAATAGATAGCTATCATACTTTATAGACTCTATTTTGGAAGATTGAATATATAGCATATATTTGGTGTTACTGTCCTATTGAAAGATCAGAAGGAATGTTGTGATATAAGAGCATATTTCACAGTCTAAGAAGTGAATAAAAATGAAAACATATTACACCGTTTTGGTGGAGTCTGGTGCTCTTATTGGAATTTAACACCCACTGCATAAATATCATCAAGCTCTCTATTACGGTATATTTATAAAAGAAAAAAAAATGAACTGATTTATCAGTAGCAGTAATCAACATTAAAATATCAATATATAAGTGTTAGCCTGGTTGAGAGTGGTCCTGCAACTTTTCCTAAGTCAGATAATTTTCAACCTTGAAAAAGATTAGCAATGTTGATATCGACCAAAAACAGAATTGAACTTCATTGAAAACAGTGCAAAGTGTGGTGGTTTTAAGAGATCAATATTTATCGATATTGATCTTTTTCAATATCAGTAAATTTTATTTTCCCCTATATAAATCAGTCGAATTGAAAAGTGCAGCAAACAAAAAATAATGGTGATAGTGTGGCAAATAGCAGTGAATAGCATAGAAATGGATCAAACCGGTTGAAATAACCTTTATAAATATCACCCGCTGCTTCTTCCTACTTCTACTAGGGATATTCTGACATGGAGGAAGAAAAAGCTTTGCAAGTTTACAAGCTGTCTGTCTTTCTAGTTTATGCCTGGCAACAAGACACTCTCTGCCAGCTATCAGTCTCCACCTCCTGTCATCTCTGATGTGGTAGAAGTCAGTAGGTGTGAGCTTTGTTGTAGAGTGTGGTAGCTTTGACATTCAGCCCTTCTGTGCCATCCTCTGCATCCCATTAACCCAGCAATGTCCCCTACTAGAGTGCCTCTGAATCTCATTAGCCCAGCAGTGTCCCCTACTAGAGTGTCTCTGCATCCCGTTAGCTCTGCAGTGTAACCTTCCTTAGTGTGTCCTGTTCTTAGTGCTTCCTTTTCTCTGTATTTCAGTTATGCTGTTACTCAGGGTTCCTGCAGGTTCTTTATCTGCAACCGTAGTTAAAGTTCAGTTGTTGCTGCCCTTAGCTCTGTTGTAGTCCATTTTCCACCAGTAAGGGGTTATCTTGAGGGCTGCCACCTAGAAGTTCCCTTGATTCAATATCCATACTCACTTATCATTGATAATGGTGAATACCAATTAGACACCCCTTTACTCTGGTGCAGAAGATTCATACCCACTACCCTTGCAGTGTAAAACAATGTCAGATTTACAGAACTTTTTAGTGTGATAGTAATTGTGTGTTGATAATCGCATTTCAAACAATTGCAAGCAGCTGGTAAAATCAAGGCCAATTTCATTTAGTTTGGCTGTGATGTGGTCAATAGGTCATTGAAGACTTCTCTGTAGCAGAGATTTGGGTGGTCTTGGAATATTGCCCACGGAATAATGATGTTTAGTAACTGACCTATCACTTGTTCCTGTTAGTTTCTTTCTTTGCTGTTACACAGCCTGTGGCCTTGGTCATTGTGCTCTTGCCTCACTATTTGGTCTTATATTCAGTCAGGTAATTAAAAGGTTTATTAAGTAGTCTTGCTTGGAATTACTCTTTTTATCTGGTTTATTTTAGCTCTGTTATTTACTAGGCATTCTTCTTATCTCTTGTTCTTTCTTACTGTTTTTTAAGGTCTGTGCAATCTCCACAGAGATCAACAGTTGCTGAAAATTGTATGTGATTAATTAAAAGGATTGTATACCAATTCCTATGGCATATTTTACATGAGCTATTGCAGATGCGGCACTCACATCTAATTTCTTCTGGTTACAGATTTTCATTTCTCTGTCATGCGATTAATCACATTAAATTTTCACTTGCTATTGATCTCTATGGAGGTTGCACAGACAATTTTTAATATGATTTTTCAAGTCACATCATGTTAACTTCCTGTATTTGGTTGCGTGCTTTGGTAGTATGGTAATATAACTTTCTGTTGCAGAAACCCTGAATTTATAAAATAGTTTCACTGATGCCATGGATTACTGGAATGGAAAGTTACATTTAATGTGCTACTAAGGATTAAAACTGTGAAGGCTTAGAAAATACAAAGTGAAAAGCACTATAAAATATAAAGGTTTCTGTAAACCAGTTTAAATATTCATTTTTACTAACGCCAGGCTCATAGGCGTGCGCACAGGGTGTGCCTGGTGTGTCCGGGCACGCCCTAATGGCAGCACGCAGGATGACACACCATGTATAAAAATGCCAGTGCGAACCTAGCCTTAAGATGTTTCTCTTTAGGGGCACACCCTAATAAAAAGGCCTGCGCACACCTATGGCCATGCTACTTACCCTTAAAGGAAAACTACAGCATGTTTCTCGTAAGGGTGATAAGCAATGAAATTCATGAATTTAAAGCAAAAGCTAAATAAAGTGCCATGTCAGTCCAAAACAAGTATTTTTATTTTTTGGTGTTACAGGTCCTTTTGTTCTCTTCAGCATATGAGCATATAACTGCTTCTGTTGAGACTGTTTGTGTAACACTATTTTGGAGTAGTTGCTAACAGTTCCCATAATCTTTTGCAAAATGCTACAGTTCAGGTTCAATCAATCAAGCGAATTCCAATCGATCGGTAAAATTTACTACTTTAATAAATTTTGCGTATTCTGCTGTATAATAACAGCAAGAGGCTGTAAAAAGGCCCTTTTCTCAGCCACAGGGCACTAAACTCCCATCTCCTATTTATTAAAGCAGATGTACAATTTTATTTGGGTAACTAACAAACTTGCAAGTGAGCGGTTTGTTTTGGAAACAGATTGAACTTGCCTTGATAAAGCCTCCACAGACAGGCGAAACGTGTGTTGGTTGCATTACTTGAGCTGCTACCCTCAAAGTGCTTTGTTTGCACTTCACCTTATGTATAGATGAGGCTTATGTTACAGCTCTAATGTCCTGCTTTGTAATTCCTGTTTTGTTCCCAATTTTGTAATTAATAAACAATTAAAAAAGTAATATACTGTATTGTTATGATTGTTACAGAGGTAAAAGTGCACTGTTAGTCCTTGTTAGGGAATATATTGAAACAGAGTATTTTAGGTAAGGGGGATGTTTATCAACAGATAATCCAACAAAAAAAAAATCCTTTTATTCAGTTATCACTGTTAGCTGTGGTTTTAATTTGCTATAATATTGAGTAAAGATGCAAAAATAAAGAGTTTACAAAGGCTAGTAATGAGGATGATCAGTGATACAAGCGAAATCAGTAAGAGTAAGTACTATATAGTTTACAATAGTTTCCCCCAGTCTGAGCACAGTTTGTCTCTAATTTTGTTGATATTGGTTGGTTTGTTTACGAGAGCAGACTTTTTTCATTGGAGCTTACCCAGCCAAATTTATTCTAAAGCAGTTTAAAGATACGTTTGATTTTTACAGTGAGGTAGGGGGAGGATAACAGTTTTGGGAGGTTTTGAAACCTTTTATAGTTATATGTTGTCTCTTAATCTCTCTGCCCATTGCAGCTAAATTCTGGGGTACCTTACAAATATGTATTATACAATGTTTTGATTTCTTAACATATAAAAGATGGCTACAACCGCACATAGAAGCAAATCAGTACTTTAACTTCAAATATTGCAATTTTACCATATAGGAATAATTGTGATGTCAACCTAAATGGAATGTGTTGTTCTTTATCCAGTGTTACTGGCACTTTAAAGGACCCCAGATGCTGGGTAAAAACTAAAACATACATTTTCCACCAGAAATTTGTTGCTTGTGTATCTTTTCAATACAATTAGTTCAAAGAGTTGCTAAATAAAAAGCAAACTACTTGTGGTGAGGTTTCAGAGGGAGGTGAATCAGCCTATCCCTTCAGACAATATACCTTGTATAGAGCAATGTGTGAATAGGCAGGGTACAGAGCTACAGATCTGCAATTATCATCAGATATAACACAGGCAGTATTTATAAGGTCTATGTAGCAGAGAGGTGGATGTACTTCTACTACTAAACTGCATTGAATTAGGAGTAAAGTTTGGTACTGCCATGATACAAGGTGCTTCCTTAGTGAATGAGCTTGTTGTTTGAGTTGTTCTTTATTACACAAATATTTACCTGTACTTGATACATTTATGTAATATTGTCATTAATCAAATTATCAGGAAAATTAAAAAGAAACTATATATCTATATATATATATATATATATATATATATATATATATATACTATATAAACAGAAATTATATTCTATATAAAACCTTTCTAGTCACTCTGGCCATTTTTGTTGATAGAACATACACTGCTCCAATCTAACTTTATTGTCAGTGTTCTTCAAGATCAATTTTTATAACTTATTTTACAAAATTCATAATTTAGTTGTCCAATTTTTTTTGGGACTTGGATGTGTAATATACCAGATGGACACTACAGCAATTTCATAAAGTAGTTTACCCAAATCTGGTTTATGTGCATAAAAGTCTGGATGTGGTGACACCTAGTGGATATAGCGAGAAATATGGGAATTAATATTTTATAAAGAATCATAGATAAGGAGGGGTTTCTGGGAATGTTATAAAGGTAAGAGGTGACAGGAAGTAGGTGTGTAGTGTTAGAGAGACATGTAAACTCAAGTAGTGGAACATCTCTCTTCTTTGGTGGGGAGTACCCTGGGGTTGGAGGTTTATCCATCCAGTAGGCAAGACAGCTTCACTAGCTTTGCCCCATTAAGCTCCCACATGGAGTTTTATTTTGTGCCCCATTTTGGCACCCCCACTATATGCAAGCAGGTACTGATGGGTTTTGCCAGGCTCCTGTCACCACACACACATGTATGTTTCTTGTAGGAAACCAGAGTGCTTGTAGGAAACCCATGCAGGTGTGGGGAGAACATACAAGTTCCATGCAGATGAAGTCAAAGGTGGAATTCAACCCAGAGCTCTGACCACTGAGCAACTGCACTGCCCTGCATCTTACTAGGCTTTCTTATAAATATGTACTCCCTGAGGGGAGAGGAGCCCCATATGCAGCTTTTACTCTCAGACCCATGGCCATAGAACACCACTGGCTGTATGTCCATAATTTAAAGAACACCTATAATTATTGTAATAGGTTTTAAGCAATTTATAATTGGTCTTTGATCTTTATTTCTTAATAAGTGAATTTAAATTAAATCATTAATTTGGAGAGTTTTATTAAGAATCTTCATTCTCTGGTCTTGCCCTATACTATCACTCATTTGATATGTACTTACCTCTATGGCTGGTTAAAAGACTGCTTAAATGTAAACAAAAACAACATACAGTACAGGTAAGTTATTGACTAAAGTGAGAATTCAACTGTCAAATTATCAAACAGCTGATTCCCACGACCACAACAATATTATCTTAGTAAAGTTGCAACTGTGACAGTAGCAGTCTATTGTGACCATCTTTAGCTGGTGAATTCACACCTTTACACAACAATTCGGACTTTAGCCAATAACCCCCAATGTGGTGCCAAAAAGCTTCTGTATCATACAGTTATGGACGTAGTGAAGGGGATTTTGTCATTTGATACCCCTGATCAGAATATCGTGAAGTGTTCTATGTAGTTACAGTTACTAAGTTATCTCAAGTCCCCTTCACTCATTGTGTTAGTTTTAGTGCAGTGTTAGTGCAGAAATAAGACTAGCAAATATGTGCATTAAATGACAATGTCTGCTCTGGTATATCTGTGTTTAGTTTATTTAATTATTTCATTTGCTCTGCTAAAACTAACCTTTCTTACTTCTCCCACTTCTGCTGCTGCTATCTGTTTAAAGCTTTCTAAGCAACAGTACCAATAAAAGTAAATGTAATTGGCAGCCAAAGTTTGTGTTATTTTTATTCCTTGTTTGGGTCTTGCGCATCTGATTTTGAGACTTTATCTAGAATCCAAGCCATAATGCATGACAGGAATGAGTAGTTAATCTCAAGGTGTGATAGTTTAATGAGCACCTGGAATCATTCCATAAGCTAGCAAAAAAAAAAGTGAAAAACTGTACTGTACTCCACCAAAACTACACCACCTTATACACTTTATACACCTCAGCTTTATACATAAACCATTTTATTCTAAAGATATCATCCTTTTAATCTGTGACATTTTACAAATGTCAATAAACTCATCCTAGTTACTTGTAATTAAAAGCATGTTACTTTATGGTACACTGTGCTTTTTGTAATTTTTTTATTGCATTTGTACAAAGCATTTAATACTGATTCCTCTTTGCCTCTGCAACATCATTGTCAATCAATATGTTGCATTTCAAGGCCCAGTGACACCATAAAAAAAGGGGGAAAGCTTTGTGGATTGGCATGTCAGTAAATTCTACACAGTATAGGTAAAAATGTGATCTCTGAATCTAAATTTTCAATTTGCATGGGTGTTCAAAAGGGGGGGGCTAGCACCCCCCACCCCCTGGAGGCCGACAGGCCACGACCTGTTCTTACCTCCTGATGTGCCCCTCTGTCCTTCCTTTTCAGGCTAATGGACAGCTGCTGTTGTCAATTAGGCAGATAGGGCAGTAATGAGGGGCACATTGGGAGCTTAAGACTACTCCTGAATCACATGAGGTCATGACATGCAGCACTACTCCTCCTTGGTTTTACCTTTATAGACACCCATGTCAATTTGTATTATTTTATGTGTGTGTTTTTCTTCTTCCACATGGTTGCAGCCATCTTTTTGTTAAATAACCAATCCTCAACCAAATCAGGAATTCAACTTCAAACATGACATTTTCAGAAGCACTGCACAGAAATAACATCCAAAAAGCAATTTTATTGTTCTGGTGTTAGTGCCCCTTTAATAAAATGGAAATCTGAGAGCGTTACGACGAGCAGCACTGCACCAGCAAGGTAAAATCAGTATGCGCTGCTTAAAATAATTAGCTGAACATATACTTTTAATGAGCTCTAAATAACCGAGAGACATTTAATGAAACTATTTTATGACATCTTTGTTATGTTTACTTTAATAAATTAAAGTGGCCATAATGAAAAAAAAAACAAAAAACAATTGAACCAATTTATTTTAGAAGCATGAAATAGAAACCAATAAGTCATCTGTGTTTTATCTTTAACAACAAGCACTTGCGAAACTGTAGCAGGTTTTACTTTTTATCATACAGATTATAGACTGAACACAAAACACAAGCCATGTTAACTGAACGGGACTAAATAAAATACTCATGTATGCACAGCAACATTCCCATTTAAAGACAAGGCTTTTTGAAAATACATTGTCTGTACTGATTTCTTTATATGAGGATGTTTAAACATGATGGGTGTGCTCATGCTATAGGTGTTGGCCTTTACACAGATAGAAGAAATCTCTAGACTACAGTTAGAGATGTTATGGAACTTCTAATAAATTCACCTACAGGGATATTTATCAAAGAGTAAATTTTCTCCTGAAGTGAATTTACCACACAACTCCGCAATTTGTCTATAGCATAGGGAAGTCAATTCTTTACTGAACTGCATATTGTCGCAGTGATGGAGCAAATTGTTGTTTTCTACTTTCATCTTGCTCTGCTAATAGTTTACTACTTGTAGAGGAGTTTCGTCTCCTTCCTGACTTCCCAGTCATTTACTCACTTTTCCTGCTTCTCCTACATCAGGTACTTGGATCAGTACAATGGACTAAACTACTGAGGGGGATCATTTTAAAAGTTGGAAAGTTTTTTAACCTGTTAACACTGGTGAAAAATCAACAGTATATCAATATCACAGTTTTTGACTATTTATAAAATTCTTCCATCAAGTTTTTTCTCATGAAAAGTGTTTACCTGTTTTAAGCTGTCAAAATCATTTCTTCCCTTTGAAGTTGGTCAGGTCATTGAGCCACAGTCGTTTTCCATCAAAACAGAAAATTGCTATTGATCTGAAATAGAAGGGAACCCACATTAAAAACACAGCAAAGTGTGCCAGTTTTGACAGATATTTTTTGATATTGCCAATTTCTTTTTGGACCTTTATAGGCAGAATCAAAATGTCCAGCAAATTGAAATATTTTGTTGAGAAATGTTGAAAAGGTCAAAATGATCATTTCTCCCTTAGAATCCCTTTACAAGACGTTACCCAGAATTCTACACCAGTGGTTCTCAAACTGTGTGGTGCAGTGGTTAGTTAGGTGAGGCCAAAATGAAACCTTATCTAGCTGTAAACATTTGTAATTCAGGAAAGAGTGACGTTACCTTGCGATGCTTCTCATCAGTTCGCCGAGACGGGTATGCGCTCCCTAGTCTCCTGCAAGCGGAGATCAGCGAATGCTTTTAAAGGTACTTGGTTTTCATTTATAAATACCTTTTCCCCAAAAGTATACTTTCTTAAAATAGGTATGCAAAACACACAGTGACTCAAAGGAAATCACCATTAATATTTCTGAAATATATAGGATACCATATAAATGTTCTTTTCTTATAACAAATCAACTTTCCCTCCAAAAATGTTTAATTCATAGTTATTTGCAGGTAGACTATATCTAATAACCACAGATCTTTAGTAGGCATGCACGTATTTAAAATGTCCCATAATTAAAAAAGCTCACAGGGTTTAGCAGTCTCCTAACATACGTTTGTAATTAAAATGTGGACATAGAGAGAAATGATTGTATTAGAGATTATTAAAAGTAAAGGCCAACTGGTAAATTAAACTGGAGGAACAACATTTGAGAAATATAGTATAGCACAATCTGCACACACAGTACAAAACTAGTTTAATATATGTGGAATTTCACAAGATGCCTTTTTACGTTTTGATACTCTTCCAAGATAATTTGTCTTCTTGAACGTTAAACTTCCCTTGAAAGTTAAAGTTATGTTTGTGTGAACTTTCTCCCCAAATCTACAGAAGTGACAGATGGTTACCATAGAAAGACATTTTGCTAGATTCCTAGTAGAGAAGTAACCACACAAATGAACCATGACATATCACTTGCAACCATATTCTGCTAATGATACATCTGTGAGGGGAATAACATCCTGTCCATTTCCTACCAAGCTTCTCCTCTGGAAGATAGCCATGGCCTTGTTTATTGTGGTTTTCTTTTTCTTTTTCCTTCGTTTCAGGTTAAGTTGCCCAGGCTTCTAATGCAGCAACCGAGTTAGGGCACCTAGCTCTAGTGTTTTTATGCATTTTTCCTTGGCTTTGTGGATATAAGTATTTGTTTTAGTAAAATAGCTGTCCACTCAATACAAGAGATTCATTGATACAAATTAAATTTAAGGAAGACTGAGGCATTTCTTAATGATAATTCAGTACTATTCTGTACAAGTTATGCAAGCAGAATAATCAGATCTTTTTTTAAACGATGTAAAATGAAACAGTTGACATGATTTTTTTATTTATTCGACCTGTTAAGTCATTACCTATAAAAGGTCAAATGCACTTAACATTTAAAAAGATGTGGTGTAGTGCAGGGGATCCATAACCACCATTCTGCAGGCCTCTTGGTCCTGGGCCGAATGGTGGTGATGCGTACATAGGAAGCATGTCGTCATTATACGGCTGGCAATATGCTTGAAGAAGAAGTTAATTGTTTTATTGCTGACGCTGAGCTTTCAGTGCCCACATACACAATAGTTAAACATACTTTTTTAACTAATTGAAATTCTGATATGTTTTTAAAGCAGGAACATCATTTTTTTTCTAAACTTTGAAACAAAGGGCATCTGAATGATTGATTTAGCTCTGATTTTTTTTTATGATACTTCCACAATAAACTGTAATGAACAAAATTACATATCTGCTTTTTCTCATGTGTAATCAACAAAGTACAGTTCCTCTTCAAATCAAGTGCTAATACTTGATGTGATTTAAATAATGCTTGTCATTTATATATCTCATCATACAGGATATGAATGCAATCATAGTATAGTCACAAACTGGAAGGTTAGAATATAATAATGGGCTAATCATTGTCAATGAACCGAACATGTGCTTGTTACCAATGTAAAGGAAAACAACTATGTTCCAGGACTTTAAGATTTTAATACAAGCTGGTTTAAAAATGCAGATCTTGGCATTTTTTTCCAAAATGTTATCAGCTGGGGAAAATTAAGATTGGATAATTGCATTAATTTTGTTATTTATTATGTTTAAAGTCCTAATAGTAATTTCATTCATTTTACATCTAGAAATGATTTACTCTACAGGGCTGGACCTTTTAGTTCTTGTTTCATTTTGTAATCTGTATGTAAATGTTTTTTTAATCCCATTGTATGGATCTGTGCATTTTGATGAGATAAAACACAATACAATTTCTTCCATAACATCAGATACCTTCTGTTATTCTGTAGTTCTCCTGGAATATCACAGCAAATCTATTTACAGACATTAGCATTGATGAACCATGATAACTAACATAATTGTTTAAGATTACAATGATTATGTTAAAACAGTAACAAAAAAATAACACAGTTGCTGATTTCTATAGAAAAACATTGCAGCAGTTGTTTTATATATGATATGTTGCATTTAATTTTTTTAACTGCAGTACACCAGGAAACTGTCTCTGCTAAAGATGAGTACCACAGAGGTCAGTGCTGGGATCATTTCTAAGTAACTCTGTTTTAATTAAAAATGCATAGACTACTAATTCTCTTATGGACATGGACATGGTTTACTGTTCCAGCCCAGCAATCCAGAATGACACAATGATAATAAAGATGCATGTCTACAAGACTGTCCTGCTAGCAGTCCCTATTCAGCTCTGTATGTTTATTTTACTTTAGGCTGTTGGAAAAGTGCTTTGAGAAAAAAAACTATTTGGATGTGTAGTTACAGTAAGTACCGTATGTCAAAAATTACAAATATAAATACTAGTAAAACATATTAGTAATTCTGTATGTTATGCATAGGGCTTACTGTTTTAGGACACACCTGAATATTAGCCTAGTAAGGATAATCCAATAAGCCTACAACTTTGGCCCTTCAGAAAATCTAAAAATTTACACTTCTCCACATTTAAACCAAGCGTTCAGTCACTCATGTATTTATATTAAATGCAATTTAAAAAGACATTATTTATAGTGAAGGGGCTGTTCCCCCTTCCTTAGATGTAAAGCCTTGTGGTGATTTATACCCCAGACATTTCACAATAATGTATACTATTACTTATCAGATTAACAATTGCAAAATCAGCTACTCTGTAAAGTACAAATTAGTAATGAAATCCCATATATTGATGTGCTTTCATGTGCCATTAAAATATCTTGGCTCTGTGACTGATAGTATGTTGGTGTGGAAATCAAACAGGCTGTGAAAGGTCATTTTTAATGAGTGAAATTAGATTTCAATGTTATTTCAAAACAGTGCGTTTTAACCTCACTGCCTATTATTTTGTATTTGTGGCATGTATGTATCCATAAATAGAAGCTATGGGACTAATGTTATCTAACAGATGTGAAGAAGGTCATATTATGTGTTAGCCTAATATTTATAATGTTGGTAGATGTGTAGACAGATATTTCAGACAGCCCAAAGTCCCCCCATGCAGTGACTATTGAGTAGATTTTTCTAGGTCAAGTGATGATTCTAGTAAATTGGCTCTCCTGCACCATTCAACTACCACCTTTAGTGTTTGAGCCTGTGAGGTTTTGCCCCAGCATTTCCAGATCATGACCAGTGGAGGTATTGTCCTTTTGTTCTGTAGCAGGTTATAAATATATGTTTAGGTTCAAATAACCAGGTAGGCTAAGGCATGAACATTTAGGGTGAGCTGTTCTTGTAGAAAAAGTATGAAAGAAATATCTTCTGCAAGATATTAAAAAGGTGTTTGACATTTATAAAGTTTTTCCTAGCTCTAATGAAGGTTCTGTATAAACCACACATTATATGTATCTATTCCAAAGAATCCCTGTTATGTTTTATGTGCCATAAATTAAGTTTGTGGGGGTTATTTATTAAAGGGTTAATTTGCCTAGTGTATTAACTTTGTATTTGTCCACGGCACTACAATCAGGAAGACGCAAATTCACTTCTCCTTAATCATGAAGCAGCTGATAGACTTGATAAACAGGTGGACAGCTTCGGACGCTGTCAGATGCATAGTGCAGCATAGTCCGTCAGACAATAGTGATATGCGAAATCATGCAAAATTAGGCAAATTCTTCCAGTGAAGGGCAGTGACATCATCCTCACAATGTCTCATTATCTGTAAATAAGTGAACATTCTATCTATTTCTATGTCACTTTGTCCCTAGCTCAGTTGTAGTCACCATGGTTACTTTTACATCTTATGCAACACCATAGCTCTGCCATTAACCCCCCCAATTCAGCACTCTTATCTGGTCAAGTCAAACAGGCTGTATCCCTTGCGGAATTTTCTCCTTCAACTGACTCCATCGCTTGCTGAATAGCCCAATTACCTGTGCAAATGCATGCTCAGTGATGCAAAGAGCTCCATAAGTCAGTGACCGTTGTAAGCGTCCAAACTGGTAGTGAATTCATCACATCGCAGAGTTTGTTAAATAAGCTGGGTTGGACAAGTCATAAAAGGATGTGAATTCGGACCTTTACACAACTGTTCGCACTTTAATAAATAACTCCCGGCTGCTTCACAAATTTATAAGCAGGGAACCTAGACCATTGGTCTGAGCCTTCAATGCACCTGTTTAGGGGTGAATCTATTTAGATATAAAATAGGGGACATAGAGTGCAATAGGCAAAAAGAGACTGAAATAGAGATTACACAGGAGATACAGGGGAGATACATTAAAGAAAGGGTGGGCAGTTTGAGGTTGTAATAAATAGATTCTGTTTCATTATACAGAACATAAAATAGTCACATCTGCCCAATGCTGGGCTGAACCAAGTAGAGATGTAACAACTGAAAAAGGAAAAAATCTAATGATGTTGAAATTTAATTTAAAAGATGATTGTACATCTATTTGTATATATCTAAAGACAGATTATTTGCTTTTTTACTCTGCCTTGGAAAGTGCAGTCTAGCCATCATGCACTGAATAACCTGTACACCTTGGCCAAATCAACAAATTCCAAGTCAGTAACATTAGTTTTCACTTAAAGACAGCTATTCGTAATGGACAAGATTTACTTGGACACATCTGCTCTAACAATATTGATCCTCAGTTTTTCTAATTGAAAACTAAAATCTTTACATTTAATTGTCCAGGCTATCAATTTTTTTAAGCTACTTGTGCAGTTTTTTCCCTTTAAATTGTTTTCACCTAAGCAAATAGTGATCCTAAAATGTAAAAAAATATCACAGATTCTTTGTCCAGTATTCTTCACATTTCAGATCTTTTAGAAAGCTCAGCAACAAATCTAGGAGGAGCACGATCTACTTACAAGACAATACTTGACATTTCTAATTCATCATATACTATTTCAAGTATTCACATTCATTACATGAAAAGGTCAAATGTGCTCAGTTATATTTGCAGATTCACACTTTTTCTCAGTTAGTGATCATTGATAAATCTACCTTAATGGGTTTCCTATACTGAAGTAGTTTATTTATCCTCTAACTTCAATCACACTGATTTACTGGCTGAGTGAATTACAGAGATTGATTCTTTATGTCAAGTGGACTGAAAGAGTGAAAGACAGAGTAACTGCTGATCTGCCATAGCCTGTTGGATTTACTGTTTGCTTAGAGCTTATAGGAACATTTAAACATCAAGTTAGTCCAAACAAAGAAGAAAAAGAAGAAATCAAAACTGGCTGAAATTAAAATTTCTGTTTTGATAAAAAAAATGCTCTATGGAGTTTTACATATAAATAAGATGCAATGAAAAACAAAACCTTAGTTAAACAC
>WMED01008551.1:0-15618 GCA_019650415.1 Pipa parva | reverse complement strand
TTACAGTATATTACCCAAAGATAAGTAGACTGACTAGCAAATTGAAACGCTGCTATCAGGTTAACCCATGTGAATCAGATATTATGTTTATTAAATTCTATTGCTGGCCCACAGGTTAGATATCCCATTATAATGGGGAATCGGGAAGTTATTTTTTTAAAGTGTACCTGTCACCTCAAAACTCTAATACTAATTTAAGTTCTACTAATGAAATAAATATTTTTGTAAATATATATATGTATTAAAAAAATGCACCTTTATACATCGTTTCTCTCTGCCATCTTCCCTGTCAGTCTGACTTTTCTTTCTGAGTTGTGTTGGGTGGGGCTAACTGAATATTGACATTATAGTTCCTTCAATCAGATCCCTGCTAGATCGTGATTTAAGGGATCTGATTGGAGGAGCTATAATTTAGCATTTTTGCTGTGGATTTTCAATTATTACTTCTTATCACATTTTTATTTTTATTTAATAAAGCATTGGTTTAAATTAGTACAAAGGTCTATTTTTGACCCTTTTTCAGGTCTCTCCCTGCCTTTTTTGATATAATTTATACATGTTTCTAGGTGTGCGGGCTTATTATATGCATACACAGCCAAAATGGCTCAGTCTCACTAATGAGTTCAAATACTCACACCAGTAGTAATGCTGTGTGCTCAGGAGACAGATAGACTTCAAGATCCCATTAGCATCAATTTGAATAAGTTCCTCTGGCACACCAGCATGTAAAAATTCACCTTTATTGAATCATTAAAATCAGGCTCCAAAAAACATCATAATAGCATGTCAGCACTAACGCGTTTAGTAACTAAAATTTTTTTTGCTAATAAATGCCTCCTCTCACCCATTGTTTGTAAAAGAGTGTTAATATGCACATAACAGAACAGTATTAATTAAGGATCTGAATACTAACTAAATTCTGACTTTATTATTTAAGGCTGCAACTACCAAGGCAACCACTATAACAGCTCAATAAAATGGCAAGACACCATCCAACCATGTATTACACGTCAGTGTCAGGTAAGGTCTCCTTGACAAATACTTAATTTTATGAGTAGAGTTGAAATTTATATTTCTTAAATGCATACTCTTTTTAAAAAGCAATACTATTTGAATCTGAATTTATGTTTATTTTGAAAAAGTTACAGACACAAGGGATTACTGAATGCTTGTCAAAAGTAGAGCAGCCTTGTCACATTGTAAATAGGATCCCTAATAAGCATTTTTGAACTTAAGGTTCCAGATTAAGTAATTTAGCCCATAAACTGGATTTTTTTTAACATGAATAAACATTGCATAGATACTGGGCATGCGTAGATACACTTATAGGTGAAAGTCTCATAATTTGACATTCCAGGTTTAAACCCTTTTGACCACATTAAGGCCCTAATTCACCATAGTGTGAAGTGAGCCGCGAAGCATTCGGCTCACTTCGCACATGGTGTTATGCGCATGCTGATGTCCTGCACGTGGACATCAGCATGCGCATTAAAGGGATTCCCCTCCCGGTGAGAGTACTTGAGTCTCCTCGCTGGGAGGGGAATCCCTTTAATGCGCCCGCTGATGTTTTTTGGCATCTGCTGAAATTAAGCTACTGGACAATTTGTCCATAGTGTAGGAAAGTCAGTTGTGTATACTTTATTTACTAAACAGCATATTGTCACTGCAATGAAGTGAATTGTCACTTGAATTTGGATTGCAAAATGATGCATAGTACTTTCTGAGCATAGTCATTAAAAAATTATGGAAGAAGCAATGTAGCGAATTGTCATGAATAGGTTTAATGCATTGTAACTGACCAACCAGCAAGAGGAACTCACCTTACTGCTTTATATGTTATATAAAGGCGTCAGCCTTGATTGTATCTATCCAGCATGTTCTTTGGCATCCTCTTTTTCTTGTCCCATTAACTACGCTGAGCATTAGTGTTATTTCAAGAGCAGAAGCGGCCCTGGCCCTATTGGCGCCCTAGGCAACCCCCACCCTGCGCCTCCCCCCCGTCCTGCGCCACCTACCCCGCGCTGCCCCTCCTTGCCCCGCGGCCCCCACTCACTTCCAACACCGCCGTCCAGCCGCGGCTCAACTTTAGATCTCCCAATTGGCAGCCGCGGCTGTACTTCACATCTCCCAACAAGCAGCCGCGGTTGCAAATTGGGAGATTTAAAGTTAAGCCGCGGGCTGCACGTAACCTCTCTCACTGTAAAAAAAAAAATGCATTTGCTTATACTGCCTCATGGCAGAGCCGGCACTGTTCAAGAGAATTAGCTCGCATGATGTGTTTAAAGTATGAAAGCCATTTCTTGGTGATTTTACCCTTTAGAGATATTTTTGGTTTGACATGTTTTATGATCATCTTGTTTGTGACAATTGATGTCCATGATATGTGCATCATTTGTCTCAACACCATAGTTTGAAGACGTTGATTTTTTTTCTGTCTGCATTCTTGAGTGTCCAGCTTTTGCATGTACAGTATATGCGGAGATCACGAAAACAATTGCATTGACTGTTCAGATCTTTGTTGCAATGCTAATGTCTTTGCTCTTCCATATATTTGCCATTCCTTGCATTGCACTTTGTCCAACTGTGATTCTTCTTCTGATCCTGCCCCCTAATTTGTTGCTGCAGTTGATCTTGGATCCAAGGAAGAAGAAATCTTTGACAGATTCAATTTCTTCATTATTGTTTGTTAAATGGACTGTACCATTGCTTACTCTTATCATTACCTTTGTTTTCTTGACATAAAATCCCATGCACTCATTTTCTTCTTTGACTCTTTGAACCAAATATTTCAGGTCCTTTTCACTTTCCGCAAGCAAAGTTGTATCGGCATATCGGAAGTTGTTTATGTTTCCACCACCGATTTTCACTCCAACTGGTGATACTTCCAGATTTCATCGTCTCATGATCGTTTCGGCATACAGGCTGTATAGGGCTGATTATAGAATGCAGCCTGGTTCTTAAACCAGTCCATGTTACCAAATGCTGTCCTGACTGTGGCTTCTTGATTAACATAGCGATCTTGTCAGTTCTTCCAGGTGCTCTGGAAGGCCCATTTGCTTCAGACATTCCCATAGCTTATCGTGTTCTATGCAGTCAAATGATTTTCTGTAGTCGATGAAGCACATATATACATCCTTTAGATATTCGCTTGTCTTCTCCATGATCCACTACAGGTTTACAATTTGATCTCTGGTTCCGTGACAAATCCTGCTTGGACATCAGGGAGTCCAAGGAAGTTGATAATTGATGCCATGCATTTTTAAAATAATTTTCAGCATGATTTTGCTTGCATGTGATATGAGTGCGATGGTCTGATTGCAACATTCTTGAATATCACCCTTTTTTTTTTTTAAAGCAGGACAAAAACTGATCATATCCAATCTCTGGGCCACAGTTTGGCCTTCCATATTTGCCGGTAGAGCTCTGTTGGCATTGTGATGAGTAATTTGACCGGTATGCAATGGATGCAAGGGGCTTTCCTGTTTAATAGTTGTTTCAGAGCCCAAGCTACTTCTTCCTCCAGAATATCTGGTTCTTCCTGGATTGGGTTTCCCTGGACAGCTTATTGACTTGGTCATGTATTTTCATAAAGTTTTGCTGTGTATTATTGCCACCTTTGTTTAAATTGGTCTTCACTTAGTAGTATTTTGCCATACCGATTTTGATTGTCACTAATTTACAGGGTATAAATGGTGCCCTTAATTGCTTTACATGGGCAAAGAGCTCAAGGTTGTGACTTTCCTTGCTTGCATCTTCCAATTCTTTCATTCCAGTGCTCCTTATCTTGCCTAACTTCTCTCAGAAATTCCTCATTTACCAATCTGAATGTGTTGCTCTGGCTGTTTTGTTTTTTTTTGTTGGCGGTTTCGATTGTCGCAGAGCCACTGTGGTCCTTTAGCTGTCTTTTTGTATTGGATGCATTGTTCTGCTACGTCCATTATGATCAATCTCATTTTTTCCCATACTTAATCTGGGGCTTTTTCAGTCATGTTGTATGGTTCAAATCTATTTTTTACCTCGACTGCTAGGATGTTACTAGTGTTAAAATGTCATGTTGCAGGTGGTCTTTTGATGGTGTTGAAATGGAGTTTGACCTTTGCAACAAGCAGTTGATGGTCGGAACTACAGTTGGCACCTGGTAACACCTTGACTACTTGTACTGAGCTTTTTCAACTTTGTTGTTAAAGGAAGAAATCAATCTGGTTCTGATTCTGTCCATTATGAGCTGTCCATATGTATATGTATAAGGAGCGTTTTGGCTTTTCAAACCACATGTTCATGATCACTGATCAGTAATTGATTTTCTTGATAACATTGTCCAAACGATTACCAACTTCATTTCGTTCTCCTAATCCAAATTTGCCTATAACTGATGGCTCTTCTCCAGTACCTACTGTAGCACTGAAATTCCCAGCAATAAAGAGGATGTCATTTGCGGGGGCTTGATTGATTGCTTGTTGGAGGTCTGCATAACATTTTTTAATGCCTCTTCTTTTGCACTGGTGATGGGTGCATACATCTGCATAACTGTAAGTGAGAGAGGCATTCCCTGGATATGTATGGATATGATTCTGTTAATTCTATAATTTATGACATTGAAACATTTAACTGCTCCAGTGATTTTCTTGTTTGTGATGAAGGTAACTCCATTTTGTCTGATGTTTTCATTCCCAGAGTAGTAAACTGTGTAAGCACCACTGTTGAAATAGCCATTGTCTTTCCAGTGGAACTCGCTGATACCAAGGATATTAATATTGAGCCATTCCAATTCAGTTTTTATGATTTACAGTTTGCCCATATTCATACTATGTCTATTCCAAGCTCTGATGTTGTGAAACTCTGTAAAACGCAGACAATTTTTTTCACGTTGGACTGCATTAGCAGACTGATGTCTGATGGATTTGTCCTGCCCATGTCACAGTACCCCAAGCTAATCGGAATTCATCTTTTTTCTTCCCTGGTAGTTTGTAGGATGCCCTCTGGTCTAAGAAAGCATTTGGTAGTGATTCATAAAATATTTTGGCACTTATAATGGAGTAGTTTGCCATTGCTTTCTCCACCTCTCCCCATTTATCTGGGCTTGGGACTGGCACATAGCATGAGCTTTAATGACAGTGTACCTACCCTTGAAAACAGAAGGAAATTAAGCTAGTCACACTAGTTGCAATCTGTTTTTTATCCAGTGGATCAATTGTATTTCTTTAAAGTGCACCTGTCACCTCAAAACTCTAAAATTAATTTAGGTTCTACTAATGAAATAAATGTTTTTGTAAATAGATATGTGTTAAAAAATGTACATTTATACAGCGTTTCTCTCTGTCATCTTCCTTGTCAGCCTGTTTTTCTTTCTAAGTTGGGTTGGGCGGGGCTAAATGATGTGACTGACATAGCTTCTCCAATCAGATCCCTGCTAGATCGTGATTTAATGGATCTGATTGGAAGAGCAATTATGTCAATCATCCTTTTACTTCCACCCAACTCAAATCGGGAAAAAAAAGTCTGGCTGACAGGTAAGATGACAAGAAACGCTGTATAAATGTACATTTAAAAAAAAAAAAATTATATATATATATTTACAAAAACGTTTATTTGATTAGTAGAACCTAATTTAACATTCAAGTTTTGAGGTGACAGGTGCATTTTAGGTGGAGGAATGGGTACCAAGCAGCGCCTATTGCTGTCATATTCCTCATAGACATACACACAGAGGTGATCAATAAAGTGGGTTTGATTGATCAAAAGAACTGTCCAACACACTGCACAAAAGGTCAGCCTATAAAAGCAAAGCAGATTGGAATCTGAAGACAAAACTTAGAAACATTGCAAACAAGGTTTAAAGTTAGACATTTTAACCTTTTTATAAAATGTATCATTAAGCAAGAAATCCATTTTTCTTTAATGTGTTTACAACTGATGATTCAGGAACTAACAATTTTCAACAATATCAAGATTAGAATCCCAGATAACAAACTCCACAATTGTATGTAGTCTTTCCTGCCAGTGGAGAGAGAGTCTGTTGTGTCTGGTTATTTACATGAGCATTTAGGTGTACAGAAGACAACATGATGAATTATTTATGGTTGTTGATAAACTGTAATCTCTGCCAGTCAAAACACAAACTTCAATTTATCTTAAATCTCCATGTCTATGGGATTAGATCTACATAAACAACAACAAAGAATATCTACAGTGCAATGAGTGAAAATGTAATGTCATAGGCCTTTATCGCTTGCACTATTTTGGCAAAGTTGCCTGTCTGCTGCATTGTTTTCTGTGCATGTTTATATTGCAGGTAGACATTTGTGTTGCGTGTTGGGTTACATGAAACTGGAAGCAGTAAAATATATCTGCAAGTCTACTTTTTACCCTTCATATGAAGATTCACTACTTTTTTTTTTCTTTTCTAATAGCTGCTTGGATTTGTTAGAAGTTTTTTTCAAATGCAAAGTTCATGTTTATTTTTATGATGTGAAAGGTAATGGTTACCAACTATTTTTACTTTTGAAACCATGTGTCTTTATATTCATCTTCTTTCTGAGCTCTATTCCAATCTTTTTGGTACCCTTTTTTTCCCAAAATAAGACAGGGTTTTATATTAATGTTTGCTCCTAAAGACACACTAGGTCTTATTTTCGGAGGTTGTCTTATTTTTTGACATGGTACTGGTACTCATACTTTACTGCAGCTAGGTCTTATTTTCAGGGGAGGTCTTATATTTTTTAAAATGGAAAAAATTGCACTAGGTCTTATTTTCGGGGGATGTCTTATTTTTGGGGAAACAGGGTATGTAGTTGCATCCAAAAGTAAACTGATTCTGAGCTTAGATTTATAATAGTGTATTATTTTTTTCTGTACATGCTCCTACATCTCTTCCATTTTGACCTACAGTAGTACTGAATAAAATAGTGTAGCACCTAGTAAAGTGGATTAATGGTGTTAAATGGATATACACTTTAAAGTGATGCTGACAGCAGGGTTACCATGCATCCCTTATTATACTCATATGGGGATATTTATAAAAGTTGGAAATAAAGTCACCATTGAAAAATTTGCTTTGAAAAAAGTCGCCAGTGAAAAGTTGGGTTGAAAATTTGCTTTGAAAAAAGTCAGCAGAATATCATTATTTATTAAGCTCCTTGAAACAAATTTTGTTGCTAAAAAATTATCGCCAGATTATAATCTATGGAAAATGGTTGCCCATAATTTTCACAACTAAAAATATGTATATATTTTCACCAATATCAAAAATAGTCGCAAATAAAAAAGACATTCCTTAGAAATCAATATAAAATGCGGTAATTTTAATGCTGCAACAATTTTCGTTATCAATCTTTTCCGGTTGCGGAACGTTTTAGGAGGTTATTCAGGAAGCTCCGAAGTGAGGCGCGTAGTGTTCGCCTCACTTCGGAAAAACTGACATGCGCATGCTGATGTCCTGCGCGCGGACATCAGCAGGCGCATTAAAGGGATTCCCCTCCCGGCGAGGAGACTAGAGTGCTCTCGCCGGGAGGGGAATCCCTTTATTGCGCATGCTGATGTCCGCGCGCAGGACATCAGCATGCGCATGTCAGTTTTTCCAAAGTGAAGCGAACACTACGCGCCTCACTTCGGAGCTTCCTGAATAACCCCCTTAGTTGCCATTTCATAAATTGGTCTCAATCTGAAAAAGTTGCTAAAAAAATGTATTGAAAAGTAGGGACTAAAATCAAATATGGACAAATACATTGAAAAGACCCTAATATATAGTGCAATGCTGTCAGTATTAGTAAAACTATGCCAGACAATGTTTTTTTTTCATCTCCATCCAATGCAGTAGTGCTGTCTTACTTTATTACTGAAATATAAGCTTTAGAAAAGAAACTTATGTCCCCATAGAGTTAACCATTGTTCTGAGCTGAGCCAACCTACTGGCATGGTTTGAGATAGAAGACCTATGTAAATAAATAGAATTATACTAGCTTATAAAAATGCACAACTTAATAAAATCACTGCAGCATTACACAGCTACACAATAAATCATTGTTAATTGGTGTATTGGAAAGTAAATGAGTTTATTTCAATATAAAATAATTCAGGATGATAAAAAAGACAGTTTTTCTATGATTCCTACTATCAACAGCATGTTAAAGGATCATTTAAAGGTGCACTTTCACTTTACATTTATAAGTTTGCATTTTATTTATTTATCCAGGAAGGAGTTATTACTGAATCTGACGTTCAGTGTCTGGTACATTGTAAAGTCCCACTAAGGCAACCCGGAATGTGCTGCCCAACTTGCCCAGGTAGTACAAATTCTTACAAATCTTGTATTTTTATTAATACTGTATAATTGTTAAAGAAGGATTCAGTAATTTCATGTGATTTTTGTTAGACTACAAGTTATTTTAAAAGTATTTTGTAAAAGTCAATATTTTTGCAGTTTTTCTGCTCTTTAAATCCAGCATCTCCAGGTAAAACTAGACAAATTACCAGGTCTACCTAACAGTGTATTCCTATGAAAATTGATAGAGAACCATTAATGCTATGCAATGTTAAAGGAGACCTAAAGTAAAAAAAGTAAAACAGTACTGTTAAAATACTTACCTTATACAGAGCTGATTAATTACAGTTACAGCATGAGTTGTGCTGTAATTAGCCAGCAGCCGAAGCTTCCCCTGATGCCACCTTCACAGCACGCTAGCTGACTGAGAAGCGAACGCGTAGGTCCTTCTTTTCCTTCTCCTGCATCATACATCATCATGCTCATTGTGGGGAGTGTTTTCATTGGCCTCCACAATGAACGTGATGATGTTTAAGCTTTTTTTCACCACAGGTGAAAGAAGGTGGGAGGAGCTTTGCACTAGCTGGCAGTCAGCCAGGGCTGTGAAGGAGGCATTGGGGGAAGCATTAGCTGGCGGCTAATTACAGCACAGCTCATGCTGTAACTGTAATCAATCTGCTCTGTATAAGGTAAGTATTTTAACAGTTCTTTTTTATTTTTTTACTTTAGTTCTCCTTTAATGGAAGCTTCAGAAAGTAGTTGTATCAATAAGCTGTTTTGCTTACCACTCACATTAAGAATCTAAATTCATCTCTATGTATTGCAAGTCTCATAAAAATGTATATTATCCAAGTACATTAACTGAGTGTGAGACAAGCGGAGTGTGAAAGATAAGTACAACTTTTTTTCTTCTTATTCTGTGTTTATTATTTTTAGCAGTGTTAGACCATCTGTAAATTATTCACATTTTGGCATATCTAGTTTCCTGCTACATCTATCTGTATCTGAATGATATTGCACCAACAATTATCCTAGCAGAAAAGTTAACATCAGGGTTCTACAAAATTCCTAATAGGACCTGCAAGGGCAACTAATCAGACAGTTGCTTCTATAAATCTATTTTACTAAATTCTAATGATTTAATTAGTTTCAACAACTAAAGTTAATTTTTTATGAAAACCATTGAGTGACATAGATGTTTTATATTTGTATACAGTTTTTCTTGGACAGTTTTGAGCACTTTATGCATTTTTAGGGGCTTATTTGGGAAAGTTCACAGGGTTGTGAACTCACATTAATTTGCCTCTTCCCCATATTTGGGTATTCAGCAAACTCTGATTTGTGACAAATTTTTAATTAGTTCATCTGCTTACAACTGTCACAGACTTACGATGCTCTTAACATCACTTCACCTATTCATCAAGCGACAAAGTTGCGAATTTAGCAAGGCCTACAGTGGCACATTTGTCAGTTTTACTTCGCCAGATGAAAGTGGCAAATTAGGGGGTTGATGGCAGGGCAACTACTTACTACACTGCACTGGTCAAGAGACAGTGTCTGGTGCTGTTCTGTTCTTCACTATGGATGTACACTGCTTAGTGAATATAAGGGCTGGTACTGACTGATAGAAAGGAGAAGGAGGTAGCAGCACAACGGACCACAGCTGGCAATTATTTACAGACCCTAAGGCACGGAGTCTAATGCTACACTGGTATTCACCTAGAGCCCCTGCAAGGAGGTTAGGGCTAAGCTGCAGAATAGCCCAGGTCGTGGCCCCTATTGCTGTAGCCAGACCATGAACTGGAGGAACTTGGACAGAGAGAATCAGAAGGTTATGGTTGGAAGCAAACAAGGGTAGTCAGGATCCGAATCAGAGGGTCAGGGCAGGCAGCAAACAAGGGTAGTCAGAGAACAGGAACAGGTCAAACCAGGGACTTTTATTAATACTATGAATTACACCCAGGAGCACCAACAGGAGTCCGTATATTCTGGCGCCAATGCTACTGACAGGCTTCTTTATATAGGAAGGGAGCCTGTCATGTGACCATGCCGAGCTGCGTCATGAGCACGTAACCATGATGTACGTGCTACGTGCCAATGATGTCAGTGTGCACATGCAACACAAGCGCCATGGAAAAGAGGCGCCGCGCTCGCCGCTGCAAAGGGACCGGTGCTGAAGCGAACATGTCATGTAAGTCAAACTCCTCACAGTGAATTAGAAATAGAGAATTCATGACTGAACATCGTGACTAAAAGTGACACAAATGCACTTCAACAGTTGAATTCTCACTTTCATGAATAAGCCCCTAAATTAGTGTTTTTAATACATGTATGTATATTTTTATTTATAAAGTGCCACTAAGTTACACAGTGTTGTACAATTCAGCAATATAATAATATAATACAGACATGGGAAAGTGCTTCACATGGAACAAGTGAAGTAAGTTACAAGCAAATAGTCGTGAAGATACATCACTCTAAGTGCCAGGACATGATTGAAACAAGAGGATGGAGGTCTCTGCCCCATAGAGCTTACAGCCGAAATGGATATATTACTAAGTACAGAAATAAATATATAGTGTAAGAAGAAATACGGGTTTCTGATTCAGATAGTAAAAAGCTTCAAATACTCCTTATATTACATTTTTATTATAATAGGATCCATCTTCTGACATATTGTTAAAACAGATTCTGAACCACATAAAGGGATTTCATTGTATTTAGGGGCATAACAAGTCATATAATTGAGTATTAAATTATTAACCTATATTCTTTTGTTTTACTGAACAGTGCAGTAGCTCTGTGGGCAGTGTGGTTTAGTGGTTAGCCCTGCTGCCTTGCAGTGCTGAACCATGGGTTCAATTCCACCCTGCTCTTCATCTTCATGGAGTTTGCATGTTGTCCTTGCACCTGCATGGGTTTCCTCTGGGCACTCTGGATTCTGAATACAGAAACTAGATTGTAAGCACCATGGGGAAAGGACTGAAGTGAATGGTAAAATGCTGTATTAAATAGTAGTGCTATGAACAAATACAGTTACATTAAAAAAATGAAAGAAACCCTATCCCTATTAATGGAAGAAGTTGTATGACACTGCTGTCATCACTATGCCATGTTTTACTCTTAATGCTGACCAAAATAAATGCTGCATTTTTATTTTCTCAGTTGAATTTGTTTTTTCCTGAGTACATTCAATTAAAATATTTTAGTTAATAAATATATTCTCATATATATATATATATATTGTGTGTTAAAACAAGCCATTCTTTATTAACCACTCTCACTCTGTCATTTCAGGTTGTATATATGAGGGCCGCCAATATAAAGAAGGAGATGAATTTCGTCCAGAAGGAAACAGATGCCTAAAGTGCTCCTGCATTGTAAGTTGCATTGTAACAATAATGTAAATAGAACTAGTAGCGAGCAATCCAAAATGATATAAATATGTAAAAAATATATGTAATAAAGGTGCAACTAATGGAGCATAATGATACAGCAGATATAAAACGGAAAACAGAACTCACTTTTATAGAGCACACTATACTTTATTAATAGAAAAACACTTAATGTTGTTTTAAATTAAAAACAGATGTCTTAAAAGAGAACTATAACTCTAATAGGGGAGGCCTGAGTGAATAAATAAATGTAGTGAACAATGAATGAACAGGCCACATTGGAATATAGTTTGTAAGGTTAATCATAATAATAAATATCAATCAAGAGTAATTCATCATTTAAATAATATAAGAAATTATCACAATGTGTGCTCATAGGAAATAAATGTTACCATCTAGTAGTCATAAGCAGTCAAAAAAGTCATCCTCCGAACAGTGTCTAAGAAGCGTTGAAGTAAATACGTTCAATCACTTAAGGTGGATGAAAGAGCAGGTATGCCTCAGACCAGATGTGTTTCGCCCCTGTACAGCAGGGCTTCCTCTCACTGTAAAGTTTTCCTAAAACTGCTGGCATTATATACAAAGTATAAGCATATCTAATAGGTGCGATGACTTCATCACATTGTTACGTCTGATGTAATTGCATCAGTGCGCTATTGTCACGAGTTGAGACCCTCACAGGAGGGGAGGAGTAGGAGATGGCGACTAGGAGCAGATACCACAGTGGACTTGGTGCTAGCAACCACCAGGACATGGAGTCTAAGACACTGCCAGTGTTCACCCAGAGCTCCCCCGCAAGGAATTTAGGACTTAGCTGCAAGCAGCATCCAGGTCACGACCCCTGGGGTTGCTGTCCACAGTTGGTGAAGTACAAACACAGAAGGACCGGCAAAGTTGTCAGAATCCAGGCAGAGGTCAGGGCAAGCGGCTATCAGACAGAAGCGGTGGACAAAGCTAGGGTCAGGGCAGGCAGAGTTCAGGCAAGGTAAGGATACAGGCTAAGGTCATGCACTGATACAGAGATATATATTATAGCACCCAGGAACAGTATTTGTCCTATAATCGGGCACAGAGTGTTCAGACAGACTCATTCATATAGGGAAGGAGTCTGTCACATGATCGCTCCGGACCACGTCATAAGTGTGTGACCACGCCGTGCACGCTCATGACGTCAGCACATGACACGAGCACTGAGGGAGAAAAGCGGTGTTCCCAGCACCACAGAGAAGACCGGCGCTAGAGCGAGGAGGAGCACTAAGTAAATCTCCTAACAACTATGACATCATAGCGCATTATGCATATTCATGAGTACTGGCGAAAAAGTTAGTTGAGGAGCCGTCCTAATTAATCAAAACAGTCCCACAATAACCACCCACATTAGATGGTGATATGGTCAGCAACCACTCAGACCGCCAGATACATGGCTGTCCCAAAGGCAAGGGAATGTCATCGGTCCCCAAAATACAGTACATCAAGTGCTCAAAACAGTCAAGAATCAAAATCAATCATTAGCTGAAAGATAGCAGCAAATGCATAGAAAATAAACTTTAACTATCAAAATAATCATAAAGTATATTTAGATATATTATAAAAATAAACAAAGCAAAATAATCAAAATCAAGTATTGTATGTAATGAACACTGAGGGCCCCCATAAATTAAATCCCTAGTATATTCCTCTTTAATATGAGGCGAAAAAAAAAGGTTTTAAATCTATGATTCCAGAAAAAAACATTTTCTCAGAAAAACCATGTATGTCCAGATATGTAGGCAACAAAGAGTATAAAGTGTAGATAACACTGCTTCTTAGTTAGTCCGATGCTCCAACCAGATCTGCAATAACTGAAATAATATGTGATCAAGATCCATATTATTATCATATGGATGAGATATGAATCATGATGTCTGCTTTAGTTCTTCTATAATGTCCTTACCCATCTAATAAATGAAAGTAAACAGCCATACATATCAATATCTATGTCCATCAAAGAGGTACTCAAAGAGGAGCTTGCAATACTAGATTAAATTAGATGAAGAGATAAAAATCCATTTCTTCATTCAGTCCTAGTGGAGACTTGGTAATTAGATTATATATCCACCTGGTTTTTCACTGGAGGAGCAGTCTGTCAATGTTAAACTTTACCAGGAAAGGAAGCTCTGCTGTATGGGGAGAAAAGCGTCCAGTCTGAGGCATGCCTGCTCTTTCATCCACCTTAGGTGATTGAACGTATTCACTTTAATGCTTGTTATAGACACTGTTCGGAGGATGACTTTTTTGACTGTTTATGACTACTAGATGGCAATATTTATTTCCAATGAGCACACGTTGTGATAATTTCTTATATTATTTAAATGATAAATTACTCTTGATTGATATTTATTATTATGAGTGACCTTAAAATTATATTCCAATGTGGCCTGTTCATTCATTGTTCACTACATTTATTTATTCACTCAGGCCTCCCCTATTAGAGTTATAATTCTTTTTTTGGACATCTGTTTTTAATTGTTTTTAATTTTTGTTTTCCTTCACTGCATTAAGTGTTTTTCTATTAATAAAGTATAGTGTGCACTATATAAGCTCTGTTTTCTGTTTTATATTTGCATTGTAACAAAGCCAGTTATTTCTTATCTGATATAACTAATACAAATAGGGAAGAATACAAACATGCGTGGAGTGCTCAGTAGAGTTTAAGCAAAGTATATTACAAACACACACAGAAGCATGAAAATACATCAGTGGGGGGCAGTGATTTAAAATAGACTAGAGGACCCTTTCCCATAGAACTTACAATCAAAATGGTTCCCATCTTAATACCTGTATGGTGAAGAGATATATGGTTCACATTTACTAAAGTCAAACAAGTATTTTGACTAGTAGATGCAGGAGAAACAGCCTATATTTAATGATATCGCTATTTTTTCCTGTTTTACTAAGCCGTTCAAAAACCATTTTATCCCCCAAAAGAATTATCTACCATCTGCCTGATGAAAACCCATTATTCCCTATGGAGTTGGTCCTGTCATTTAGCCTGTTTATTTATTTAGGTATCAATATCAATTTGTAATGGATGAACCCTCATAATAAAGCATTGCAAAGTGTGACCCTATTAACAGATGGATATTTATTGATAGTGGTTTATTTCAATGGGGAAACATTTTTATCAATCCTTTGTAAATCAGGGAAATCGGAAAGGATAAGGAAAACAAAAAATGACAGTGAAATGGGGTGAAATCAATTGATGTGGTCTAATTATTCTTAGTAAATATGCCCCATAGGCATATTTGTAAAAGGAGAAATGGTTGAAAAGAGAGGAAAATTCACTTTTCCAGCTTTATCCTCTTTTCGACAAGTTATAAAATATATTACTATTTTTTTCCCGATAGCGCATATTTTAAGCATTATTATTTGACTGAATAATTGATATTGCTCAAGCGCTATTTCAATTTTTCCTGCTCATCTAAGCTAAAAATTATCTCACAAAACAATTCCCCATTTCGCCCTATGCTAAACCGCTGCACTAACATCAAAAAACACATCTAACACATCAAAAGCTGAAATGGTCAATAATCTAACACAACTACACAAAAAAACAACAAAGTATCCTAAAACAAACACTAACTGCAACAATGTATACTAAAATACATCAATTAACAACAAACTACCCTAAACTACATTAAGTGCTAGACTAAATGAGGGGGGAGGTAGGTAAGAGCTAGGAGTTGCTTACTTCTCCCTACCCCCTTACCCTTTGGAGTGTGGGGCATGTTACATTCAAATGAAGGGGTCCCTGGGACACCTATACCTACCCTCTCCTAGCAATAGGCAGGGTGGGGGGGGGATCACAACCACTAGGAGCCACTTCTCTTACCCCTACCCCAATGTGGGATGTCCCAACTGGACCCCTCTGTTTCCCAATAATCCAGCGACCAAGTGGGGTAGGGGGGCATCTCCATCAAGGGG
>WMED01008550.1:0-16848 GCA_019650415.1 Pipa parva | reverse complement strand
AAGGGTGTGAGTAATGCTGAACTAGCAAGATTAAAAATATCAAGCCTTAAACCTTAATGACCTTTAACATATCATTTTGGAGAACTCTAAAATATGTATTTTAATTTCTTCTTTATCCATTAGCATTTCACTGGAGAAGGAACAAAAATACTAGCAGGTATTCAGTATTTTAGCTTGTATTTTTCTTGTCTTCAATAAAATATTATGAACTATTTCACAGAAAAATAATCTCTTTCTAAGTTAACTTATACATATTTAGGCTATATTATTGGACTAAGACAAAAGACAGAAATGGTGGTGTTACTAAAGAATTAATTTATTTTCTAAATTATTTCTCTGGTAAATTTACACAAACCCCATTGAAAAATCATATGATGGATCAAAAGAATTAACATGTTCTAAACTATATCTAAAATTATTAAGTGACTGGGATGGAAAAGGACCACGGATATAGTTAGTCAATCAAGAATATCAGGTTTGAGTAAGCCCTTTCCTTACTAAGACTAAAAATTGATCAATTATAATAAAGGTTCAGGAATAGGAAATGTGAAATACAAGGAGATTGTTTCATGTTAAAGATTTAAGAGCAGTTGTAATACGGTGATTTTAATTATCTGTGGTTTTGAGACTCAAGAAAAAAAAGGTGAAAATCAGTATGAATTCTCAGAAATGTCTGACTTGTGTTTTCAATATTTTTCTTTGACAGAAACTACAGAGCAGCCTTTAAATGAGGTATAGTATTGCAGTTATATATCTTGAAATGTTTATCTTGCATAGAGAAGTTCAATATTTTTGGATGACTTTGAAAATGATGATACAAAAGCTTTTTTCCCTTTAGATTCTAAAATATGAGAAATTGATGTTTAAAAAAAAAAACTAAGATATATGGATTAATTATATTTTGATAGAAATGATCCATTAGTCATAGCATTATGTTTTCTCTTTTTTGTATAACATACAATGTGGTTTACTAAAATATTATCCATGAAGAATTTTTTTATGTATATTGTAATAGAGTGCTGATGGATAATTGCCCTGAGGCAACTAGCGTACACCCCTAGTTTTCTAAGACTGTGAATAATGCAAGAGTTGGAAGCCCTAACAGAGTAGATCTTTAAATCATAATATGGAAAATTCTAATATATGAATATTATTTTTTCTTTTTTCATCTTTACATTTCAGAGATCCACAGGTCTAGGAACAGAAATGCAATCAGGTACTCAGCTTTGTATCTAGACATTTGCTTTGTTTTTATTGAAAGATGACAGGCAAATTTATAAGCAAGAATTTTCAAAATTCCTTCACTATGCTGTAAAATAATAACTGTCTCATTCTACATAAACACAGAAGAAGAAAAATAGGTGTTATCGAAGGAATCTTTTCATTTTGTATGTTAATTCTCTTGAAAAGGAGCACAATCCTAATTGTGAAATCAGTGGATAGTTGGATTAACAATTTATAAACTTTAGCTCAAATCATTAACTGATTGGGATAAAACCTGTTCATGAACACAGGTAATAAATCCTGCAAATTGAAAGTTGAGTTAACCCTTGTTTGAAATATCATGACCAAAAGGGCTGAAAAGACAAAATAATGCAGCAAGTATATATTATAGGATTTTCTATATTATTATATTATTTTCTATAATGCCACATTTTAGTGTGATTTCTGTTGTACATTAAGAAGATTTGAACATTTGGATGTATTCTTAGCATTATCTGATTTGGGGTTTGACATTGTCTATCCACAGAAATGACACGGGAACCAGTTACACAGGTACAACATTGCATATATAAATTGAAAAGTTTATCTTTCATTGGAGATGTGGGACCCTTGTGGAAACCTCTAAGAAGGAAATTTAATACCTCTTTTATCTTCCACCTAAATATTCTGAAGAACTGAAGCTATGGGAAAAGTACAACGTTAAATTAATATATTCTTTTTTTCTATACTTGATCGATTTTATATACACTGTTAAGTAATTTGGATTAAACTCTTGGATTATTTGATGAAAAGTCATCATTAAATTTACTTTGTGGTAGTTTAAATGAAGTGTCAAACAAAGGATGATTTGAAACCAGAACAACTTGTATTGGTGAAATACTATGCATTTCATATGTAACTGGGATATTAGTAAGACTTGCAAGGGTGTGAGTAATGCTGAACTAGCAAGATTAAAAATATCAAGTCTTAAACCTTAATGACCTTTAACATATAATTTTGGAGAACTCTAAAATATGTATTTTAATTTCTTCTTTATCCATTAGCATTTCACTGGAGAAGGAACAGAAAAACTAGCAGGTATCCAGTATTTTATCTTGTATTTTTCTTGTCTTCAATAAAATGTTATGAACTATTTCACAGGAAAATAATCTCTTTTTAAATTAACCTATAAATAGGTATATTATTGGACTAAGATGAAAGACAGAAATGTTGGTGTTACTAAAGAATTAATTTATTTTCTATATTATTTCTCTGGTAAATTTACACAAATCCCATTGAAAAATCTAATGATGGATCAAAAGAATTGACATGTTATAAACTATATCTAAAACTATTAAGTGATTGGGATGGAAATGGACCATGGATATAGTTAGTCAATGATTATTATCATCAATGATTATAAAAAGTGCAGGAATAGGACATAGGAGATTCAAGGATATGTTTTCATGTTAAAGATTTAATAGCATTTGTAATACAGTGATTTTAATTATCTGTGGTTTTGAGGCTCAAGAAAAAAAGGTGAAAAATAAAATCAAGATGAATTCTCAGAAATGTCTGACTTGTGTTTTCAATATTTTCTTTTCACAGAAACTACAGAGCAGCCTTTAAATGAGGTATAGTATTGCACTTATTTATCTTGAAGTGTTTATCTACCATAGAGTGATGCAATATTTTTGGATGACTTTGAAAATGTTGATATAAAGGCTTTTTTCCTTTGGATTCTAAAATATGAGAAACTGATCTTCTAAAGAAACTAGAATATATGGATTAAATATATTTTATTAGAAATGGTTCACTAGTCATAACATTTTGATGAGCTTGAACTTAACATTTAAATCAATTTCATAAAAATTGATAACTAAGTAATTAAAGATTAGACCACATTAAGGCCCTTATTCATCATTGTGCGAAGTGAGCCGCGAAGCCTTTGGTTTACTTCGCAAATGGTGTTATGTGCCTGCTGATGTCCTGCACACGGACATCAGCGAGCGCATTAAAGGGATTTCAGTCCCGGCGAGGAGACTCGAGTGCTCTTGCCAAGACTGATATTCCTTTAATGCGCTCGCTGATGTCCGCGTGCAGGACATCAGCGGGCGCATAACACCATTTGCGAAGTGAGCCGAAGGCTTCGCGGCTCACTTCGCACAATGGTGAATAAGGGCCTAAGAATATATGGCATTTTAGTATTCATTTGATATTTTAATTTAATAGGCACAATTATGTGTGTAATTAAAATATGAATTCATGTTTTCTCTTTTTTGTAAAACATGCAAGGTTGATTACTAAAATATTTTCAAAGAATAATTATATTTTAATTATATTATAATAGAGTTTTGATGGATTATTGTATTGTGGTAACTAGCGTACACACCTAGTTTTCTAAGGTTGTGGATAATGATTTGCAGGCAAGAATTTGAATAATAAAGTCCTAATAGAGTACATCTTTAAATCAGAAGTATGGAAAAATTTAATATATGAATTTTAATATTTTTTTCATCTTTACATTTCAGAGATCCACAGGTCTAGGAACAGAAATTCAATCAGGTACACAGCTTTGTATCTAGACATTTGTATTGTTTTTATTGAAAGATGACAAGCAAATTTATAAGAAAGAATTTTCAAAATTCCTTCACTATGCTATAAAATAATAACTGTATTATTCTACATAAACACAGAAGAAGAAAAATATGTGTTATCTAAGGAATATTTTCATTTTGTATATAAATTCTTTTGAAAAGGAGCACAATTCTATTTGTGAAATCAGTGGATAGTAGGATTAACAATTTATAAACTTAAGCTCAATTCATTAACTGATTGGGATAAAACATGTTCATGAACACAGGCAATAAATCCTGCAAATCGAAAGTTGACTTAACCTTTATTTGAAATATCATGATTAACATGGCTGAAGAGACGAAATAATACTGCAACTAAATATTAGAGGATTGTAATCTTACTTTCTATGATGTCACATTTCTAGACATTTCAGTGTAATTTCTGTTGTACATTAAGAAGAGTTGAACATTTAGATGTATTCTCAGCATTATCTGATTTGGGGTTTGACATTGTCTATCCACAGAAATAACACAGGAGCCAGTTACACAGGTACAACATTGCATATATAAATTGAAAAGTATATCTTTCATTGAAGATGTGGTACCCTTGTGGAAAACTCTAAGAAGGAAATATAATACCTCTTTTTTCTTCTACCTAACTATTCTGAAGAACTGAAGTTATGGGAAAAAGACAATCTTAAATGGATTTATTGTTTTTTGTATAACTGTGTTTATTGTTTTTTAACTTTGTGTCACTTTAACTTTAACTTTGTGACAGTTTAAATGAAGTGTAAAAGATAGAATGATTTGAAATCAGAACACCTTGTATTGGTGATATAGTATGTTTTTGATTTTAACTGGGATATTAGTAAGACTTGCAAGGGTGTGAGTAATGCTGAACTAGCAAGATTAAAAATATCAAACCTTAATAACCATATATAATATTTATCACTTTGGAGAACTCTAAAATATATATTTTAATTTCTTCTTTATCCATTAGAATTTCCCTGGAGAACATACAAAAATACTAGCAGGTATCCAGTATTTTATCTTCAATTTTTCTTGTTTTCAATAGAATATTATGAACTATTTCATAGGAAAATAATCTCTTTCTAAGTTAACTTATAGTAAGGCTACATTATTTGATAAAAGCAAAGACAGAAACGATGGTGTTACTAAAGAATAAATTAATTTTCTATATTATTTCTTTGATAAATTTACACAATCCCCATTGAAAAATTAGATGATTGATCAAAAGAATTAGCATGTTATTAACTGTATCTAAAACTACTAAGTGATTGGGATGGAACAGGACCATGGATATAGTTAGTCAATCATGAATATCAGTTTTGAGTAAGCCCTGTCCTTACTAAGAGTAAAAAAGGATCAATGATTATAAAAATGCAGGATTAGGACAAGAGAAACATGGATTTGGTTTCATATTAAAGATTTAAGAGTAGTTGTAATACATTGATTTTAATTATCTATGGTTTAGAGGCTCAAGAAAAAAAGGTGAAAATCAAGATGAATTCTCAGAAATGTCTGACTTGTGTTTTCAATATTTTCTTTTCACAGAAACTACAGAGCATCCTCTAAATGAGGTATAGTATTGCACTTATGTATTTTGAAATGTTTATCTACCATAAACAAAGAGTTGCATTATTTTTGGATGGCTTTGGAAATGTTGATGTAAAAAAAAAATTTTCTTTTGGATTCTAAAGTAGGAGAAATTGATCTTTTAAAGAAATTAAAATATTAATAAATATGGATTAATTATATTTTATTAGAAATGGTCCACTAGTCATAACATTTTGATTAGCTTCGACTAATCATTTAAATCACTTTCATAAAAGTTGATAATTAAGTAATAATAGATTTGACCACATTAAGAATATATGGCATTTTAGTATATATTTGTATATTTTAATTTAATAGGCACAATTATGTGTTTAATTAAAATATGAATACATGTTTTTTCTTTTTTGTAAAACATGCAAGGTGGTTTACTTAAATATTTTCCAAGAATAATTATTTTTTAAATTATATTATGAGTGCTGATGGATTATTCCATTGCGGGTACTAGTGTACACACCTAGTTTTATAAGATTGTTGTTAATGCTTTGCAGGCAAGAATTGGAATATTAAAGTCGTAGCAGAGTAGATCTTTAAATCATGAATATTATTATTTTTTTCATCTTTACATTTCAGAAATCCACGGGTCTAGGAACAGAAATACTATCAGGTACACAGCTTTGTATCTAGACATTTGCATTGTTTTTATTGAAAGATGACAAGCAAATATATAAGCAAGAATTTTCAAAAATCCTTCACTATGCTGTAAAATAACTGTCTTATTCTACATAAAGACAGAAGAAGAAAAATAGGTGTTATCTAAGAAATCTTTTCATTTTGTATGTTAATTCTCTTGAAAAGGAGTGCAATCCTAATTGTTAAATCAGTAGTTAGTTGGATTAACAATTTAAAAAGTTTAGCTCAAATCATTAGCTGATTGAGATAAAACATATTCATGAAAACAGGTAATAAATCCTGCAAATTGAAAGTTGAATTAACCTTTATTTGAAGTATCATGAATGATTAACATGGTTGAAGAGACAAAATAATACTGCAACTAAATATTAGAGGATTGTGATCTTACTTTCTATAATGTCACATTTCTAGACATTTCAGTGTAATCTCTGTTATACATTAAGAAGAGTTGAACATTTGGATGTATTCTCAGCATTATCTGATTTGGTGTTTGACATTGTCTATCCACAGAAATGACACAGGAGCCTGTTACACAGGTACAACATTGCATATATAAATTGAAAAGTTTATCTTTCATTGGAGATGTTGGACCCTTGTGGAAGACCTTTTTAGAAGGAAATGTAATATCTCTTTTATCTTCCACCTAAATATTCTGAAGAACTGAAGCTATGGGGAATATGCAATGTTAAATTGATTTATTCTTTTTGATATACATGATCAATTTTATATACACTGTTAATTAGTTTGGATTAAACTCTTGGATTATTTGATGAAAAGTCATCATTAAATTTACTTGTGTGGCAGTTTAAATGAAGTGTAAAAGAAAGGCTGATTTGAAATCAGAACACCTTGTATTGCTGAAATACTATGCTCTTCATACATAACTCTGATATTAGTAAGACTTGCAACTGTGTGAGTAATGCTGACCTAGCAAGATTAAAAATATCAAGCCTTAAACCTTAATGACCTTTAACATATAATTTTGGAGAACTCTAAAATATGTATTTTAATTTCTTCTTTATCCATTAGCATTTCACTGGAGAAGGAACAAAAATACTAGCAGGTATTCAGTATTTTGTCTTGTATTTTTCTTGTCTTCAATAAAATATTATGAACTATTTCATAGGAAAAGAATCTCTTTCTAAATTAACTTATATTTAGGCTATATTATTGGACTAAGACAAAAGACAGAAATGGTGGTGTTACTAAAGAATTAATTTATTTTCTATATTATTTCTCTGGTAAATTTACACAAATCCCATTGAAAAATCATATGATGGATCAAAAGAATTAACATGTTCTAAACTTTGCTTTCACAGAAACTACAGAGCAGCCTTTAAATGAGGTATAATATCGCACTTATGTATCTTGAGATGTTTATCTCCCATAGAGAAGTTCAATATTTTTATGACTTTGAAAATGATGATACTAATGCTTTTTTCTCTTTGGATTCTAAAATAGGAGAAACTGATGTCTTAAAAAAAAACCTAAGATATATGGATTAATTATGTTTTGATATAAATGATCCATTAGTCATAGCATTATGTTTTCTCTTTTTTGTATAACATACAATGTGGTTTACTAAAATATTATCCATGAAAATTTTTTTTAATGTATATTATAATAGAGTGCTGATGGATAATTGCTCTGAGGCAACTAGCGTACACCCCCTAGTATTCTAAGACTGTGAATAATGCAAGAGTTTGAATATTAAAGTCCTAACAGAGTAGATCTTTAAATCATAATATGGAAAATTCTAATATATGATTATTATTATTTTCATCTATACATTTCAGAGATCCACAGGTCTAGGAACAGAAATACTATCAGGTACACAGCTTTGTATCTAGACACTTGTATTTTTTTTATTGAAAGATGACAGGCAAATTTATAAGCAAGAATTTTCAAATTTCCTTCACTGTGCTGTAAAATGATAACTGTATTATTCTACATAAACACCGAAGAAAAATAGGTGTTATCTAAGGAATCTTTTCATTTTGTATGTTAATTCTCTTGAAAAGGAGCACAATTCTAATTGTGAAATCAATGGATAGTTGGATTAACAATTTATAAACTTTAGCTCAAATCATTAACTGATTGGGATTAAACCTGTTCATGAACACAGGTAATAAATCCTGCAAATTAAAAGTTGAGTTAACCCTTGTTTGAAATATCATGACCAAAAGGGCTGAAAAGATAAAATAATCCAGCAAGTATATATTAGAGGATTGTGATCTTATTTTCTATAATGCCACATTTTAGTGTAATTTTATTGTAATTTCTGTCATACATTAAGAAGAGTTGAACATTTGGATGTTTTCTCAGCATTATCTGATTTGGAGTTTGACATTGTCTATCCACAGAAATGACACAGAAACCAGTTACACAGGTACAACATTGCACATATAAATTGAAAAGTTTATCTTTCATTGGAGATGTGGGACCCTTGTGGAAAACTCTAAGAAGGAAATTTAATACCTCTTTTATCTTCCACCTAAATATTCTGAAGAACGGAAGCTATGGGAAAAGTACAATGTTAAATTAATATATTCTTTTTTTCTATACTTGATCGATTTTTTATACACTGTTAAGTGATTTGGATTATTTGATGAAAAGTCATCATTAAATTTACTTGTGTGGCAGAGTAAATGAAGTGTAAAAGAATGGATGATTTGAAATCAGAAGACCTTGTATTGCTGAAATACTATGCTCTTCATACATAACTCTGATATTAGTAAGACTTGCAAGGGTGTGAGTAATGCTGAACTAGCAAGATTAAAAATATCAAGCCTTAAACCTTAATGATCTCTTGTCATTTTGGAGAACTCTAAAATCTGTATTTTAATTTCTTCTTTATCCATTAGCATTTCACTGGAGAAGGAACAGAAATACTAGCAGGTATCCAGTATTTTATCTTGTATTTTTCTTGTCTTCGATAAAATGTTATAAACTATTCTCTTTCGAAATAAACTTATAGTAAGGCTACATTATCAAACAAAGAGCAAATACAGAAACAGTGGTTTTACTATAGAATAAATTTAATTTCTAAATTGTTTCTCTGGTAAATTTACACAATTCCCATTGAAAAATGAGATAATGGATTAAAAGAATGAACATGTTATAATCTACATCTAAAACTACTAAGTCAGGGGTCGGCAAACTTTTTTCGGGAGGGAGCCATTTTACTCCCTCCTCTGGCGGCGATAACTATCTTCTGAGCCGCCGGAGGAGGGAGGCGTGGCCTCTCCCGACCCCATGACCACCGACAGCCAATCAGAAGAGCGGTCGTGGGCGGGGCTTCGGCAGTGCGCTCCGAGCCACAACAAGGCGGCTAAAGAGCCGCATGTGGCTCGCGAGCCGCACTTTGCCGACCACTGTACTAAGTAATTGGGATGGAACAGGACCACGGATATAGTGAGACAATCATGAATATTAGGTTTGAGTAAGCCCTGTCCTTACAAAATAAAAAGATCAATGATTATAAAAAGTGCAGGAAAAGAATATGGGAGATGCAAACATTTGGTTTCATATTAAAGATTTAAGAGCAGTTGTAATACGGTGATTTTTTATATCTGTGATTTTGAGGCTGAAGAAAAAAGGTGAAAATCAGTATGAATTCTCAGAAATTTTGACTTGTGTTTTCAATATTTTCTTTTCACAGAAACTACAGAGCAGCCTTTAAATGAGGTATAATATTGCATTTATGTATCTTGAAGTGTTTATCTACCATAGAGACATGCAATATTTTTGGATGACTTTGAAAATGTTGATATAAAGGCTTTTTTCCTTTGGATTCTAAATGATGAGAAACTGATCTTTTAAAGAAACTAAGATATATGGATTAATTATATTTTATTAGAAATGGTCCACTAGTCATAACATTTTGATTAGCCTGGACTAAACTTTTAAATCACTTTCAAAATATGTAATAATTAAGTAATAATAGATATGACCACATTAAGAATATATGGCATCTAAGTATACATTTGTATATTTTTATTTAGTATGCGCAATTATGTGTTTAATTTAGATATGAATAAATTTTCTCTTTTTTGTCAAACATCCAATGTGGTTTTCCAAAATATTTTCCATTAATAATTTTTTTAATTATATTATAATAGAGTACTAATGAACTATTGCATTGCGGCTATTAGTGTACACACCTAGTTTTCTAAGGTTGTGGAACATTATTTGCAGGCAAGAATTGGAATATTAAAGTCCTAATAGAGTAGATCTTTACATCATAAGTATGGAAAATACTTATATGTTTATGAATATTATTTTTTTACCTTTACTTTTCAGAGATCCACAGGTCTAGGAACAGAAATACTATCAGGTACACAGCTTTGTATCTAGACATTTGTATTGTTTTCATTAAAAGTTGACAGGCAAATTTATAAGCAAGAGTTTTCAAAAATCTTTCACTATACTAGAAAATAATAACTGTCTCATTCTACATAAACACAGAAGAAGAAAAATAGGTGTTATCTAAGAAATCTTTTCATTTTGTATGTTAATTCTCTAGAAAAGGAGCACAATCCTAATTGTGAAATCAATGCATAGTTTGATTAACAATTTATAAACTTTAGCTCAAATCATTAACTGATTGGGATAAAACATATTCATGAACACAGGTAGTAAATCCTGCAAATTGAAAGTTGAGTTAACCCTGTTTTGAACTATTATGATTAAAAGGACTGAAAAGACAAAATAAAGCAGCAACTATATATTGTAGGATTGTCACATTTCTAGACATTTTGTTGTAATTTCTGTGGTACATTAAGAAGAGTTGAACATTTGATGTATTCTCAGCATTATCTGATTTGGGGTTTGACATTGTCTATCCACAGAAATGACACAGGAGCCAGTTACACAGGTACATCATTGCATATATAAATTGAAAAGTTTATCTTTCATTGAAGATGTGGAAACCTTGTGGAAAACTCTAAGAAGGAAATTTAATACCTCTTTTATCTTCCACCTAAATATTCTGAAGAACTGAAGAAATGCAAAATGTACAATGTTAAATTAATATATTCTTTTTTGATATACTTGATCGATTTTATATACACTGTTAATTAATTTGGCTTAAAATCTTGGATTATTTGATGAAAAGTCATCATTAAATTTATTTGTGTGGCAGTTTAAATGAAGTGTAAAAGAATGGATGATTTGAAATCAGAAGACCTTGTTTTGCTGAAATACTATGCTCTTCATACAAAACTCTGATATTAGACTTGCAAGGGTGTGAGTAATGCTGAACTAGCAAGATTAAAAGTATCAAATCTTAAACCTTAATGACATTTTATCATTTTGGAGAACTCTAAAATTTGTATTTTATTTTATTCTTTATTCATTAGCATTTCACTGTAGAAGGAACAAAAATACTAGCAGGTATCCAGTATTTTATATTTTATTTTATTTGTCTTCAATAAAATGATATGATCTATTTTATAGGAAAATAATCTCTTTCTAAATTAACTAATAGTAAGGCTGTAATATTGGACTAAGAGCAAAGACGAGAATGGTTACTAAAGAATCAATTTATTTTCTTTATTATTTCTTTGGTATACTTACTGGAATCCTCATTGAAAAATCAGATGATGTGACAAATTTTGAAAAAACAAATGTTGTACACAAAATGTTCTGTTATATTAAACTTAAAATGTATAAAAAATTTAAAAAAAATCAGATGATGGATCAAAAGTATTAACATGTTATCAACTGTATCTATAACTATTAAGTAATTGGGATGGAACAAGACCATGGATATAGTTAGTCATGAATATCAGTTTTCAGTAAGCCCTGCCCTTACTAAGACTTAAAAAGGATCAACGATTATAAAAAGTGCAGGAATAGGACATGGAAGATAGAAGGATATGGTTTCATGTTAAAGATTTAAGAGCAGTTGTAATTCAGTGATTTTAATTATCTGTGATTGAGAGGCTAAAAAAAAAAAGGTGAAAATCAGAATGAATTCTCAGAAATGTCTGACGTGTTTTCAATATTTTCTTTTTACAGATACTACAGAGCAGCCTTTAAATGAGGTATGGTATTGCACTTATGTATCTTGAAGGGTTTATAGCCCATAAAGAGGCGCAATATTTTTGGATCACTTTGAAAAACAGGATATTAAAGTTTTTGCCTTTGATTTCAAAAATATAAGAAACTGATCTTTTAGAGAAAGCAAAAAATATTTATTAATTATACTTTGATAGAAATGTTCCACTATTAATAACTTTTTGATTAGCTTGGACTAAACATTTAAATCACTTAATCACTCAACTGTATGTTATTAATTAAGTGGTAAATGATTAAACCACAGTTAGACATCATTATGTTCTTAAATAAAATCTAAATATATATTTTTCCTCTTCTTTGTGTAACCTTTGAGATGGTTTACTAAAATGTATTCTAAGTAGAATTATTTTTTAAATTATATTAGCATAGAGTGCTGATAGAGTATTGCATTGCTATATTTAGTGTACGCACTTAAAGGGCAAAATTTATTAAAATCAGTAAATTACCGATATCGCAATATCAATGCTATCGATATTGTGATATCAGAATTTTAGCCGTTCTGCCATTGAAATCAATGGCTCGGCCGAAATTCAATATCGCATTATTGGTAAGAATTCCAATATTGCGATATCGATATCGGTAAAAAAAAAAAACCTTCGATATCGCAATATCGATGCTTTAGTTTTTAATAAATTTCGCCTCTAGAGCACGAGTGAGGTGTTGCAGGAAAGAGTTGGAATATTAAAGCTCTCACTTTTTGGGTCTTTAAATCTTAAGTGTGGAAAATTCCAATCTGTATACATTTTCTTTTTTTTTCTCATCATTTCTTTTCAGAGATCCACAGCTGCAATAACAAAAATAATATCAGGTAGTCAGCTTTATATCTAGACATTTACATTATTTTTTAACTTATTAAATAATAAGTAATTATATAAGCAAGTTTTTTTTTTTAGAAAGTACTTCTCTATACTGTAAAATGATAACTGTCTCATTATACAACAAAACAGAGCAAGAAAAATAGATGTTAACTAAGGAATCTTTTCATTTTGTGTTTTCTCTTGAAAAGGAACAGAATCCTAATTAAGAAGTCAATAGATAGTTTAACAATTTATGTCCATTAACTCAAATCATTAACTGATTGTTATAAAAATGTGTTCATGAACACAAGTAATAAATCCTGCAAATTGAATGTTCAGTGAACGCTTAAAGGGGGTAATTCTTGAAAGAATGAAGTTCCCTTGCAATGCTTCTCATCAGTTCGTCGAGACGGGTACGCGTTCCCTGGTCTCCTGCAAGCGGAGATCAATGAACGCTTTAAAGGTACTTCAGCTTGGCGAGGCGACTCAAGTGGTCGCGAGGTGAGCCGAAGTACCTTTAAAGCGTTCGCTGATCTCCCCTTGCAGGAGACCAAGGAACGCGTACCCATCTCGGCGAACTGATGAGAAGCATGGCAAGGGAACTTCGCTTTTTCCTGATTCCTTGGTTGAGGAATCTTGTTGCACATGGCTGAAAAGAGAAAAGAGTACAGGAATTAAAAGTATGATATGTTGTGACATTTTAGGTATTTGTAAAATTTCAGTCTTTACTTGGAGTGTTACATTTTAGATCTTTGAAAATGAAAAAGGGAGCAGTAATTAGGTAAAAGAGATTTTATAAATTGATTATAAGACATTTATATTTATTTCATATATTTATTTAGTTCTTACCTGTGTTGATGTTCACAAGATTTGAACATATGAAGTTTCCTAAGAATTGTCTGATTTGGGGTTTTGACATTTTCTGTCCTTAGAAACAATGGTGCTGATTACAGAGGTACATTTTAAAATTGAAATGTTTATCTTCCATTGAGAAGTGGGATTATTTTTTAATGACTCTTTCACAGTGAGATTTAATAATGGTTTAACCTTCAGTCAAAAATAAAAAGAATAGATGTGCAATATTTTATTTTTAGTATGTTTAATATTTTTTTTTTTTTTTGGTTTTGTTTACCTTAAGTGATAATAGATTAGAAAATATTCTATACTTATATGTAAGCTTTTGGGGTGTACAATTTGAAATTGAAACTTCTATATTACCTTGTTGATTTCATAAAAAATGTAGAATTGTTATATGATAAAGTACTGATAAGGCTATGCAAACAAAATGTTCAAAATATAATTGTGAAAAATTCTAATTTATTTTTATCTTTAATCTTCAGAGTGCGGCAGATACACATATGGAAACGCTATCAGGTTATTTTATATTATCACTTTATTTTTAGAACTTTGCATTGTGTAGGAGATATTAGGCAAGTTTGTAAATAAATCATCAAATTAATACCTTGCCAAAGTCCCAAAATTCTAGTTGTCTCCTTAGAATAAACACAAAGGTAGAGAAAATGTTTCTCATGAAATTATTTTCTTTGTTAATTCTATGGATAGATAGATGATTGTATTTAACAAGTTATGAACTGTTGGACATTAGATGTAAAAAAAAAAAATCATGAAAGAGTCAACAAATCTTTCAATTTAATGAGTGTACAATTGTTTGGAGTGATGTGATTTAGATAGTTAAAAGGGCAAAAGGGTGGATTACTGACATGTTGGAGTAATTTATCCTAATGCATTATTTTTCATTGTTTCAATGTAAATTTGTGTATTTGTTGGCTTTGTTTGGAGTACAACAACTGCTGTGGCTTTTGTGTGTTGTGTGTAATTAGTTATTAAGTTGGAAGTACTATATTAGGTAATATTGTATGTAACTTGTAGTTCCTTTGATTTTTCTGTATATTTCCAGTTGTTTTCTGTTGTTGATCCTCCATGATGTTATGATGAGAATTACTGTCTGCTTGTTGTTGTAAACCAGTTCATTCCCCCACCATGTCCATATGCAAATGACTCTGCTGCATGCTATGAAAATTCTACAACAGTTTTTAGGATAAGAAGAGTTGACAATATGGATTATCTTCAGCAATTTCTGATTTTTGGGGTTTTGACATTCTTTTTCCACAGAAATAACACAGGAGCCTAAAACAGAGGTACACCACTGCATCTGTATATCAAAAAGTTAACATTGAGAAGTAGGATGGTTGTTTTAGAAGGCAATTTATTGACCCTTTCATCCAAATTTTTGAGGAACTCAAGTTGTGGAAAACGTGCAACGTTAAATGGATTCATCCTATTTTAATAGACATGACCCATTTTATATACAGTACCATGTTAATTATGTTATATTAAAGATAATTTCATTAAAAGTCAATATTACATTGATAATGGATTTATGAATATTTAATTTAAATACACAATTAAGCCTTGGGCATAAAAAAAAAAAAAGATACTTTTTTTTAACCTTACATTAAAATATCTATGTTGTTTTAATAATAGTTCATAATAAAGAATGATTTTTAAACCAGGACAGCTTATACTGATGATTATTTATGTTATGATTTATAACTGGGATGTTTGTGATGGTACTTGGTAAGATTTAAATTTGGGCGAAATTTATTAAACTTGGAAAAGCCGTTTCGGCTTTTCTGAGTTTAATCGGGTGAACACTCGGAAGTTTCTCGCGGTAAGTACCGTGAGATTTGTTGCAATTGATGCTTGCCGAGAGAAACTTTTTCTATTGAGTATTCCCATAGAAAGGTAGCCATACTACAGAAATTGTAAAGTATGGCTACCCTACGATACTTACCGCGAGAAACTAATGGGTGTTCACCCAATTATTAAACTTGGAAAAGCGATAACATGCTTTTCTGAGTTAAATACATTTTGCCCAAAAGCATCAAACTTTAAAACTTCAAGATTTTTAAAATATCATTTTTAAAATCTCTAATATAGTTTCTTTCTTCTCCTTTAATATTTAGAGTTTTACAGAGGCGCAGACAGAAATACTAGCAGGTATTCTGTTTTTTTAATCTGGTATTTCTATTTTTATAATAAAAGATATTTAAATATTTTAGATTAAATAATCCCTTTCTGATTAAAGTTATCTTATTGGATTATAAGGAAATAAGAGAAAAAAAGTGTTATTACTGAAGGAAATTCTATTTTCTATAATTTTTTTTTAGGAAAATAGTCACATTTATTCCAATTAATTTATATTAAGGTTAATATTATTGGACTAAAAGAAAAGAAAAAAATTATGTTACTGAAGGATTGATTTTATTTTCTATATTATTTCTCCCCATTGAGAAATCAAATGATGAATCAAAAGATTTAACATGTTATAAACTATATCTAAAACTAACAAGTGAGGAACAAAGACCATGTAGGCATTTAGCCAATCACGGATATCAGTTTTGAGCAGGGACAGGCTGTAGGGTAGGCAGCTAGGAAGCTGCTGGAGGGGGAGCTATATCTTGGTTCTACCATCACCTTTCTCCTTTTCCCTGCCTACCTCTTCCGTAGCCTGGATGTGTCTGCTGAAACGTTTAGTGTTAAAATGTTCCTCTCTCCCTCTCCTATCAATGCTTTTAACTTCCTGTGATCAGCTTGCAGGAAGTAAAACATAGCACTGGGAAGAGGAGAGAGGAACCCTGTAGCTCTAAGCACTACAGCAGATAAATCCAGGGTACAGAAGAGGTAGACAGGGACAGCAAGAAATGGGGAATCGAGCACCAAGATAGCACCCTCCCATCCTTCAGATGGCATGGAGCAGTGAGGAGGTTGTGCGGGCAACACAGTGTGGGATGGGGGTTGTGTGGGATGCACAGTATGGGAGAGTGTTGTGTGGGATGCACAGTATGGGAGAGTGTTGTGGGGGATACACAGAATGGAAGGGGGTTGTAGGGACTGCACAG